>KK499917.1:517133-671070 GCA_000688715.1 Glossina pallidipes | reverse complement strand
TTCGCTGCATTTTTACAACCTTCCCTGCAACTGTCCAAATTTCGATGACATTCTTCGTATTCGCTTAAAGTTGGATGCTCGTAATTCTGGGCCTGAGTATGCACTACTATTGGGTTGCCTTTTAATGTATGATGCAGATAAGACTCCGAAGGTTTTACATTGACTATAGTAGCATTTTGATCAAATGCTAGAGTCAATGTTAAGCTGGAAGCTGTAGTTATAATGAAGACCTGATGAATAAATTTTTATATGTTAGGAGAAATATCTGGTATTACATTTAAACTAACCCAAACTAAAATTGCCATAATAATAATTTTTTCGCCGCACACTTATTTCACACCGATTTTTTAATGTCAACTTTCCGGCTCGACGAACTGTCTACTACTAATATGATAATCGTCGCGCTAACGGTTCTGAACCGTAACTTTAGCTAACAAAGCTTTTTCGATAACCCTCTTATCTGAACTTTACACCCCAACTAACCAGTGCAGTGTCTGTTTAATAAGTGACAAAAAGTGGGCGTTATCACGTCAGCTCCTCTTCCCCGCTTAAATGCACTAATGCGACTATTATATGTTTATTAATGATAAATGAAAGCTTTTACTCTGCTTACATGGTGAAAATCACATGCAAGTGCGTAAGAAAAATAAAAATCTGTAGATGGTTTAACACGATCCACTGTGTACTCTAGTTATTTACATCGTATGTAGAAAAAATGACGAGCAATATACCAACATTATGATTGCAAACTTGCTGTAGTAAGTTTAAGATCGCAAGATAGCACCGCTCGTCTTGGACTGAAATTGGATTGATTACTTGGCTTTCTGCAAATGTATTTGTTAGAGTAATGCCAGTAGCCTCTTTTTCAAGTAGGAGATGTGTTTTATATGAAATAAATGATAATCAGAGAATGTCTGCATATCTAGACATTAAGAAGGACAGACGGTAGGACTACCAGTTTAGACGTATCCGTCTTTACAACATAAAGAAAGAAAATCATTCCATCGGGTCTTTCTGCGAATATTTCGTCTTTACCTCTTGCTTCAACTGCGATTTTATTACGTTTTCTTAGCAGGCGGCAAAATTTCTTAATAAAACGATCAATAGAAAACTCGCACTGTGCCAATTTCAATTTCAATTTGCTTGATACCAAATAATCCTGTATTTGATTCGTTCTTATCGTCTTTGAAGCTTGCGATACAATTGCCTCGTTGACGTCTAAAGTTAAAATGCCTCAAAATTAAAATATTTTCAAAAAAAAATTTTGACTATCAAGACATGTTGCCCACACTGCGCTTTGGTTTCATGGATATTGCGAAACAAACAAAAAAAAGCTAAAAATAAAATAAATATAAAAGGAAAAAATATTCGATATCATCTTAAATTTGGCATTTGACAAACATTGACGCCGACGTGAAACAGATCTTGCACGAAATTTGTAAATGTAAACTTAGAGGAACAAATCATAATGCAAGCCCAGTTTAAACGATTTGAAGAAAGAGGGTCAAGTTTCCCAATAAAAAGCTAATACGAAGCATTGCAGATATACGCTAAAATCCTCGGCTGGCAAAGGAAAGGGGTAAAATAATTATAAGCCCTCAGAGAAAGAAACTTAGAAGATATTGAAAGAAAGAAACGTCCTAGAAGATTTGCAACGGACTTCGAAACAGTCCAAGAGTGTTCGGCTTAAAATTTTGTATCGTCTTATTGCATGGACGGGAGAGACGAGAAGAGCCGGTAGTTGAGTGAATTAGATTTATCTGATCCTCAATAACTGAAGCTCTGCATGTGTCATTTGGAAGAAACACAATGTTCTGGTGTATTCTCTCAAAAGTTTCATATCTGGAAAGCATATCAGGCCAACCGTACTTTACCCGTCCGTTAAATTTAGTTGGTTGATGAGGGCAACGTCGTTATAACGGCTCATTAATAGTAGCATATATAGTGGTATCCCTGTGCTATAGGCCGAGCTCTGCCACATTTGTTTCACAATGCAATCTCTCTGCGTTCAAGTTAAGAAGAGATTATTTAACTATAGGCGCAAATTGATAGCCTGCCCATTAACAGACATCTTATATGTGCAGGCGAACAGTTACATTTGCGAGCAGTTGTAAGACAATTAATTTTTTCTGTAAAGATCAGTTGTCCAAGAGATCGGTGCAGATTATAAGTCGATGACCAAAACGGCATATTCTAAATCCTTTTTATCGCTACAAGCGGTATAGAGAACTTAGTAGACTTTCTAGGAGCCACATAGCGACGTTAAACGAAATCATAATAATGCTAATGGAAGTGTTAGCGTATAAAACAATTTAAAAGCAAGTGCAAATCAAATAAATATTCGTGCATATATTACGATTGCTAAAAGCTTACGTTTTATTAAAAAAAAAAAAACAAACAAAAAATTTTACAATTTAGAACAACAACCCTTTTACATAGCATTGGAACACCAAGTCTCATAACAACCATCTGCTTCTTGACAACCGAAAGAGCCCGGATAATAAAAGCAATACTGCCGTTGATCGTAAAAGCGGCATCGATGCGACGTGCAATTGTAACGGTAACAATACGTTGAACAGAATTCCATATGACCTCCACTACAACCCGAACAATCGTGATAGTCTAAAAATTAGAAAAAACCCAAAAGAAGAGAGAGCTGGAGTTAGTTGATCAGTGCTGAAAGCAAGTTGAGAAACAAACCTCTAACCGGTGGACACATTCCTGCTGTTTGACAATTCGCCGACATAGGCGGCATTACCATCCATGGATGTTGATAATGCATACGAGGCGGTCTTAAGTATACCATAGGTGCAACGCAAATCTTGCCACATAAATACTTACGACGATTATGGCAACTCCAACGTCCATCTTTCTTTTCACAAACACGTGGCGATCGAACTATGCAACACTTTTGGGTAGTATTTGTGGCAGTATTTGTAGTATTTGTTCCTCTCTCATGAGAATCATCTGTGCCACATTTATCCCCACTGCCGTCAACTTCATCACTTTTACTGTCATCACAATCAGAACGATCATCATCGTAATGATAATCGTCGCCGCTATGTCCATGCTTTGATGGTAATTGTAATGTGACTGAGGCATCCACCGCTAAGTTGTTTACACGGTGTATTGCAATATCGGTTTTCGTCCCATTAAAGTGGCTTGTCACTGTGTGATTAAAGACAATATTATGCTCAATAGGCTTAACTGGAGAACAACTGAATCCAGTCCAAACCGTACCATCCGGACACTCTATGACTAGACAACGACCGTTTTTAAGTACTGTACCTTTAGGACAGTAGAAGGTGTGACATTTTCCACCAATTTTTACCGTACCAGAGGGACAATCGTCCGGGTTTACAGGAGGTAAAGTCGGCGATACCGGTGTCGAAGAACCATTCGGAGGAAGTGGGGTCACTGGGCTAACTGTTGAAGTACCACTTGGGTGACAAGTTGGAGGACAGGAAGTTGGATTTGCACAAATCGTTGAAGTGCAACAGGTACTTTGTTGAACACACGGACTAATATAATTTGAAATGCCACAACAATAACAAGTTTGTTGTTGCACACAATTAGTTACGCAAGCAATTGGACAACAACCGTTATTAATAGAAATTTCACCTGAAAATATAAGTAAATGTCTAACCTGAGAGTAGGTTTTCTTTTGCTTTTGTGATTTTTCCACTTACTTGCCGTACAAACATTTTGAGTAATAGCGTTACAAACTCCATTGAAGTATACATGACTCTGCGGACATCTGGGATCTTGAACAACGCATGTATTACCGGCTTGTATATAACCCTGAGAACAATTCTAAAAAATACTAGGTATCGTCATTAAGATCATTACAACAACAACACACAACAGTTAATTACTTACACCTCGCGATGCCCTAGGAAGCGTTAAAAACAACGTTACCATTAACAATTTTATATAATCGCGGATTTTTGATGCCATTATTATAAGCAGATCGATACGACATCAAACACAAATGATCGACAACTGACGCGCTCACTCTTGTTGTATGTTTCTAAATAGTGTTTGAAAAATGTAAAAAGAAAAATTTGATTTGGATTTATATGCTGTCATCATTATCAGCTGACCATATGGCCTTGGCCCAAACACGTTCTCTTTACGCCGATTTACAGCTAATTGCATATTATGCGATCATTAGATCTCTGTTCCATCCATCCTATGCTCTAAGCGAACTTATTTAAATGATCGATCGTTTCAGTTTCATTTTGAAAACGTTCAGATGCAGATGGCAAAGGATTTTAAACTGTTTCTGTTGCTTATCGCTGCAAATGTGAATCACATTAATAATCAATGGCCGGTAAGTAACCGCAGGAAGCCTTAAGTAAACATGAGTGTACTAATTAAGTGAATTGATCATATCAAAAATCAGATAATTGTACCGCAATGCCCACCCGGCTACGAATTGAGAATGAATTTATGTCATTACGTTGAAGCGCAACCAAACCGATGCCAACAAGGTCAGTTCCAAATAAAATTTGTGAATATTCGCATTAGACTCTGAAAAATAATATTTTTTAGGTTACTTTTCCCCTTGTACGGCTAATGGAAAACTGGCCAACACGCATTTATCAAATTCTACATTCGCGAACTCGAATGACAAAGGAATTACTACAACATCAGTTCGGCAACAAAAACGTTGCCCACACGACTCAGTTTTTATAGACGAAAAATGCCGTAAAATTATTTGCACCATGGGTGAATACTATCAGGGCCAATGCCTGCATCCCGCCTGCCCACCGGGTTTGGTATGGCGTGGAAAACGCTGTCAAAAACCCGGCTACCTTGAAACTATTATCGAAATTGACAACGTGTTAATTAATAAAATACGCGATAAACCCTACACCGTTATCGAAAACAGCACAAGCCACGTCACTCATCATAACGATAGCAGTAAAATTACCCCTATTACTACTACTACTACTACTACTACTACTAATGCGAGTCCTCGGCGAACTCCCTCCACTGTGAAGCCTACGAGTCCAAGGACTCCACGCATCACTACCAAACGCCCTGTTTCTACGGCCACCACAACCAAGCCTAACGGGAGCACCAGCACTCCGCCTCTCGAGTGTTGCGTGGTGGTGACACCTCGTATTTGTAAACTTTATGGTAAAAAATGGGTTTGCTTTAATCGTCGTAGTAGAACTTGTGCGGCCAGAATATGCACAGCATCAATCGTTTATTTAAAAGCTCCTGAAATTCGTTACAGACATCCTCTACTGATAATGCCACCAAATCCAAATTTGACAACTTGCCAAGAAAACAGCTGCGATAAGTTTTCTACGAACAACGGTAGTTGTTTATTTATTTATTGTTTATTCATATTGCACACCAGTACTACTCGTTTTTTTCAGATACTATTGACTGTTCCGGATGTTCTCATAGCAATTTTGAAAAATGTTCTTCATATTGTTATCGTTATATGTGCCCGGCGGGCTCTTGTGCTTTCATAGATCTAGAAGCATACTGTAATTACTATCCAGGAAAATTCGGCTGCTTAGAGGAAGATGGCTGTATATGGAATTGGTGTTAAATTTAGTGTGATTTTTTTTAACTAACTTGTTAAATAATAAAATTAAACAAAAAAAACCTCAATTAGAAACGCGAGAACAGAAATTTTTAATCTCATTTTGCAATCAACAACAAAGTTTGCGTAAAAGCGTTTTCAAATAAAAGTTATTCCAATATAATAACAAAACAGACCACTGTTAGTGTTAACTAACATTATGTTATATTTTACATATTAAAAAGCTTTTACTTTTTATTTTCTACTTATTTTTGCATACTTTCCTGACAAATTGTTAGTTTTACAATGAGAGTTTAATAGAATAGACGGGTAACGGAACAATCCGGATAAGTCGACCGTAACGCTAATGCGATAAGTTTTAAATAAAAAAATATATATATACATAAAAAGAAATTTAATGTTACATTAACATATATTCTTTGGTAATTTAGTGCATTTTGAATAGAAGTGTTTAAGTGTTTAAGTGTTTTTTTTTTTTTTTTTTTTAGTCGTCGTATGTACATCTGTTTGTGCGTATATGTTCAAGAGTGACATTTTGTTTTTACCGTATATCATAAATTGAGAGAAGTAAGCAACTAAACAGTGCTTTTCTCTGTTGCTCTCTCCCTCTCTGATTGTCACAGTGCATGTATGCAGTTTTCCATGCACGATAGCGCACAAGGAAGAGAACACTAACAAACAAGAAACATTATTAAAAACAATTCTGTAATTCAAAGAACAGATTGTATGTTAATTGGCAATTGTTGAAACTGCACGCGTTTTATACTCTAATCAGCTTATCGGTATATGATACGATTACTAATGCTACGCCTTGTTTATACTGCGGCATCGGCACCGTTCATTATATATTCATGTTGATGACGTTATTGTTGGTCTATGCTGTTTGATTTTAAAATTAATTGCTGAACAAAAAAAAAAAAATACAGTATTATTTTAGAAATTTTTTATTTTTTTCGATAAGACAGAAGCAGCAGCAACAACGCAACTGAGGCAAGCAATACAAAAGAAAGAAAAGGGTTAATTATAATTTTGTTGACTCTTCAGCTTAAATGCTTATACTAGCAGCGTAAATTTATAATCCCCCCTTTTTAGGCTTAACAAACTGCGGCAAACAACAACAACAACTGCCAACTGTAGGTATATACTTTTAACCGCATGCATATAAAAAATAATCGGTTTTGTTGTATTAGATTGAAATAGTTTGGGGTATGTAGGGGCGTTATAGTTACTACAATACCTTTACATGTATTCCGTTCACAGTAAACATCAACTGTGAGCGAATTTATTGAAATTCCATGCTGTAACTTCCTGCGGCGCAGACATACAAGTGAGAGCTGGCGCAATCAAATTGCATACAATAGTATATGGCATATGTATACAAATATACATAAAACGCAATCGTGTGTACGTGTTGACAACTGACGTTTGAACGCTGCGTGACGTTTAATATTTACAAAATTCCGAGCCGACCGACTGACAAAACGCTGCTGAAAACGAACATAAATATTCACGAAAAACCTAAAGAAGCCAAAAAAAAGTACATCATTGCTTCTTTGAGAGAGAATTGAAACGATTTCAACGTAATGCAAAAAGGCTTAATTGATATGCATGTGGAAATGTATTTTGATTTTGTTTTATCAAAAGCAAAAAAAAAGGTGGGGCTTCTTACAATGTATATTTGTTTATACCTTTATGCATCGATTTGCGATGTAAGGGGCTTTGTTGCTTTCTACCTACGAGGACCTTGAGTGTTAATTCCGTCAATCATTTCAAAGTTATTATTGCAACAATTAATATTGATTTACCAGCTGGCCATAGTCCACCTGTAAATAAATGTAACACTACTGAGCGCCTAGAGAAAAAATTTTCAATATAATTACTATGGTGAGGTAAATTCATTTTAACAGAGTTTTGGGTACTTTTTGCTTTACTTAATGGTTTGTTTCCACTTTCAGATTTAAGATTAAGAAGACTACGAGTTTTTAGTTTAATTTGAACTTATGCAAGAAATTTATTTATAAAATCAAGTCGTTCCTCCTCTAATTTGGATACTATAGGAATTGAAGTAATCTGATCTAAGCTGGTGGGCAGAAAAAATGTTGTTGTTTCGATTTCCTTCGGTTAACTCAGCATATTAAAGAGTTTTTGAGTTAGCGAATGTGGTTTCTTTCACGAGTTTCTCCTATTTAGCATTCTGTTTTTGTAGCTACTGCTTGATATTCATATCATACGCCACTTTTGGTGCAGGGTGTATTAATTTTGTTCAGACGTATGCAACACGCAGAAGTGCTTAAGATAGGCCCACCTTTTATTACACTGATCGATTCTGAATCATTTTATGACTCAATCCAAGCATGTCTGTCCGTCTGGCGTCTGTCCACACAAATTCGTATTCAGACTTTAGATCGCAATATTTGAGACATTTTGATTTAATTTAGTAAATTGAGGCGCTTTGATCCAAAGACGACAGCTATTGGAAATGGTTTGGATCGGTCAACTTTTTCGAATACTCTCCATAAAACGCACTATTTTACAAAGTCCGTACATGGAAAAAAATTGCAACTTTCAAAATTTTTCGACAAAATTCGCTCTGTACTAGTATTTGGGCGTTCTTGATTGGCATGAAAATTTTGTTCAGCTGGGGAAGTTTTTGATTTCTCTCTCATATAGCCGTTCACACGAAAATTGAATCTTCATAAAAATGTAAAAAATGTATAAATTTTAATATTTCATGATGAAAATTAGTTCATAATAGTAAATTGACAGAGCCACAACAATACCGAATGTGGATCACGTAGATCTATTTTTTGGATACCACCGCATATAAGTTTTCCTCTAATACGCAGGTTGGCATGGAAGTATGCTTTTGCATGTCCAATTTTTGGTGTACTATTAACAAAACCTGTGAATAGCTGTGTTACGCGAAGTCATGTGACATATGTAACAGTCGGCCTTGCCCGACTATATTGTTCTTACTTGTTCTGGACAAAACCTTCTTGAAAAACCCTTTCTGTCGGATCTTAAATTATTTGTAGATCCCGATCGAAAATATTTGTTAATTTCTCTTAGTGTAAGTCATTTATACTTAAAATAAACTATATGCGATAATTGATGTGAAGCGGTATTTATTCGGTCATTTTGCTGTGTAAACGATTTATAGACGGGTAAGAACACTATAATGGGGCACCACGTGCAATTAAATATCCTAACTCTTTTAATAGAGTTATTCATATAGCGACTTTTCACAATAAGTTGGTTTTGGGCCAAAGTACGTAATTTTATCGAAATACGATATTAAAAAATATTTCAATAATGACTATCTGTAGGTTGCACATAAAAAACAAGAAAGACGAACGGAATGAGGGAAAGACAAGCTTATATAATCAATATAATAAAAGTTGGACGTCTATCCCAAGTCCTCCTAAATTTTGCATACATCCGCGTAGACCATGCAACACACGTGATACATGGCATCAAAATTGTAAAAACAAAGTAATCCTAAGTAAACAAAAGCGCGTGCAGAAACTCTACTACATGCAATAAAATAGCGAGTTTAGAATAGAACGTCACCTCTTCTCATCTTATGTTATAATTCTGCTACATATTTAAAAAAAGTAATAATAAAAAGATAATAATCCAACCATGATGTCTTATCGCATCCCCAAATGACATTTAAGGTTTGTTTAAATACTCGCCACTAACAAACATTGTTCATCGGTGGTTCACCGGTTTTAGAGCCGGGACGGGTCTAAAAGCGCATACGAAAATGTAGTAACGAAAAAAGTATAAATATATCCCATTAACTAGCTCCGTCCTGTGTCCTAATGACATTACCTTCTTCCATTTAATTTGATCGAAGAAAGCGTCCAAATTGGTTTTATCACATTTTCACCTAATTTAGAAAAACTAGGTTAGTTGGACTGTCGAAGTGCTGTGCTGAAAACAGGAACTGCTTTAATTTTGTAGTTAGTTCTAGTTATTGTTTTTTCACGAGCTATGTGCAAAATGTTTCTCAGCAAAAACCAGAATAATGTCTTAAGCGAAGCTGGTTTTTTGAAATGTTCTTTTTAAACGATAGCAGTTGGCAATTTTCGCCATTGTTTTAAGAATTTTTTTTTTGACCATTCACTCAGGGGATGTCATCTATATATGTAAGAAATTGAGAGTCAGAAAAAATTGAAGGAAGACAGAGATAGGAAATAGTCGAACCTTAGAAGTTCAATTTCTACACAGCGAGGAAAATGTGCTGACTCAAGCACACATCTAGCACGGACAGATTCGAAAATAAACCAGTTTATGTTCAAGTACGCATTTGGTATTATGTCGCACACGATTGCAATATTTTCTCTACCGGGCTTAGCACAAAATAAGCGATAAAAGACTACTAACAAGGTGTATAAAGCTAGGAAAGAGAAAAATTCTTCAAAATAATTCTTTCTGAACGAATTTTGTGCAATAATTTTGTTTTAATGCCTTCAAATTTCGTATTACTATCTGTATTTTATACATTGTGACGGCCACATACACTTCCCGTGTAGCAATTCTACTTAATATGTCTTGTTGTGTGAACTATGTTTTTGCTTTTTTTTTTTAAACTTTATACGAAAGTATTGTTCCATCCGCTCTTAATTATCCTAGACATCCGCGACGTACGGTAACATGTTTGTTTGCTCTAACGTATCATAGCGTTTTTTGTCTATTAAATATACGGTGCATACAATGAACGATATCTGTTGCTACGCTATTCAATTATGTCAATGTCGAGAGCTTGAACATAGTTTGTAGTGCTGCTGTTGAACATGGTGAGATCATACACTGCGCATAGACGACCCACTATATTTTAGTGTAAAGCATCTAGATACTCAGTTCGAGAGGCCATATACCCATCTGTGCTTTGAATCATCAGGCCGCATGCACGACTGACGGACATTCCTTTACCGGCCTGAGCGACTACATTTAGATACTATATAGAAATATATTATTTTATTTACGCGTTTTTCTGCTCGCTGCGTCTTAACTGTTGACGGACGGATAAGCTGCAATGAACTGCAAAATTGCATAGATATAGTCCGGTTACATATATATTGTAAGGGAGTATTCAGAATATATATAATGTTCTATACACAATTAATGCTACGACATCCATCTGGATACATATCGAATTTTTGAGATAATTATTATTATTACGTTACAATTGGATAAAATTTGAATGCTATACTATCCCAGTGTTAAGTATGCCTGAGGCAAACTTTGCAATTACATTCCATTTTGTCATGTGTCAAATAAATTTCAACAGTTTTTTCCAAACAATATCTTTTGATATCGGGGTTAGATCGCTGAAACATATTCCGTTTTCTCAACACACTAGATATATATATGATTCCGCCGCATAGTATATACTATAAACTGCTAGCGAACTTTTTGTAAATTGGATCGCAGTAATTTCATGCATCTGGTACCAACAACCGCTAATCAGAATTTCGATAAGAAAATTTCATTCAATCAAACGAGATTTCAGTGCAAATGCTGGAAACTTTCATTGAATTACAATTTCATAGTTACAGGTGCTGTCAGGCAAACTTTGGTTATCTCTTATATACAAATAAATAAACATCGTCATGTACAGAACGCCTTTTCATTTTAATCAATAACGTTTACCCTGCACATGAAAATCCACAAATAATAAATAACGAAGAGAAATAAATTTAGTTTTTATTCTTTATTTCATTTTACTATCTTGATTGTACTTTAAATTCCAATGCTTTTAATTTATATCCGTATGCAATAACACAATAGCAAAAGCAGCACGAAAGCAAAATGTATCTGTAATGTGAAAAATTTGCATTTGAGTATGTTTGTTTGTTTGTTTGTATTGGTATTGGTATATGGGTAGGCAACTATACGTATATAACGTATATAAATATTACTTTTCCAGTTGTTAAGACAACTGATGTACTAATGTAAACAAATCGTTAAATATTCACACAATTCTTAATGAGTTCGGTCATACAATACATGTGCATGTCAACCTTATCTCATACACATGCGCTACATGCACACTACGACACAAAAAAATATACTTTTATGCAAATGTGTATTAGAAAAGTAACAAAGCAAACAAAAATAATATATACAAGAAAAAAATTATTAACCGCGTAGTTTCACACATATTCAATTTCTTCGCTTCTCTCTGTTTTGTTTTTTTTTTTTTTTTTTCTTTTGCGTTTTAATTTTAATAAACAAAAGTTTTGTCTTCATCCCCTTGGCCCAATGACAGCAATAGAAACAGTGCACAGCATCATCTCTCCGCGTTATTGTTGAGTAAGAAAAAAAAAACACAAACAAAACAGAAAATCTCAGTGGTGTTCCCTTCGTCTCGTTTAATGCTGGGCCATTAGATATGGCTTTGTTATTATAGTTGCAGTTGTAGTTGCAGTTTTATTTGTATTGTTGTTGTTGTTGTTGTAGTCCCCCAAAGAGCTTTCTCGCGCATATTTAATGTTAACCCTTACCTCATGGCACTGTCCTACCCGAACAAGCCCGAAAACAGCCGCCACCATCACTACTACTACTTACTTACTAACAATACATCAGCCAGCTTCGCCACGCCATGCCAGTCACTCTGTCAGTCATTTCAGCTCAACAGTCTGTTAGTTTCAGTCAGTATTCTCTTGAGTCTCGTGCGGTGGTGGTGGCTTTGGTAACGAAGCGCGAACATTAAGAATTAAACCAAAATAATGAAATAAAGTAAAAAAAAAAAAAAAACAGAAAACAGAAAACATCACAAACAGATACATATCAAGTAAAAATTTCCAATTTATTTTTGTGTTTTTATTTTTAATCAACAAAAATCACCAATATTTAAAGGAAAGAGGAAATCCACAAATTGACGTCGTGTTCAGGGGCAAAAGCAATAAATGCTATTAAATTCATAACTGCGATAATCGTGCTAATTGAACGTTTTGTGCGAGTGAGTGAGTGCAAGTGTGTATGGGAATGTAAAATATGCATGGATGTATGCATGTATGTACGTACAAATTACTGACCCAACAGTACCGGAGTAAGTGAGCGAGTGAGTGAGTGAGTGAGTGAGTGAGTGAGTGAGTGAGTGTGCGCGCAATAACAAACTTGTGTTGTGTTTTGTGTTATATTCAACCAGCGCCTACCAGTTGCGTTTACCTTGAGTTAATGCTAAATAAATGAATGTTGTCGTTGCCGTTGGTGATACCAACGCACACGTTAAATAAAATTAAAAAGAAAAAAAAAAAAAAGCGAAAAGATAAACAAAAAATCAAGAATACAGACATAAAAACCACTCAGTGCTGTAATAATTTGTAAAAGTTTGTCATTTCTCTCTCCTTTTTTTTTTTTAAGTTTATCTATTTATTATTATTATTTTGTTTTTTTTTTTTTGTGATATTCTTTCGGCTTTTATGTGTTACAGTAAAAGTAAACAAAACAAACAAATGATAACTTTGTGTCTTTCAACCATATGTGACAGTTTCCTAAGGTAGAAGATGGCAAAAAAAGCAAAAGAGTAAAATAAAAAAGTGTTATGCGGCACCACGCCCTCATCTACATCGGGATATTAAAACAATAAGTTGAAATATACATAGCTATAACAGTTCAAGTGCACACACATTTCGTATAAGCGGGTGTTTATGGAGACACACACTCAATTTCATATGCGCATACAGAAATAAGTCAAACGAACTGATTGACTGACTGACTAACTGACTGGCTGACTGACTGATTGTCTAACCAAATAACTAACTGACAAACTGACTAGCTGTGTGTCTGTTTAATTGTGAGAGTTGTTTTTGTTGTTTTTGTTGTCATCATCGTATGCGATTGTGCGAGTGAAAGGGTTTGCGGGTGTGCGTGTAAATGAAGCAGTGTATGTCAAACGAACGTCAACAACATCATAATCGTCAACGTTGACACTTATACGTTGATGTCGAGTTGTTTTGCGGTTGAGCTGTGTAATTGTAAAAGTAAGCAAAATATTTTTATACAAAAACTTTTCTCCTTTTTTTCCTTTATTTTATTTATTTATTTAACTTGCATAAATAACAGCTTTATTACTTACACACATAGTTATGGGATTTTTATCATTTATAAATAAATGTACAGCCATAGACAAATCAAAAACTACCACGAAAAACTTTAATAAACATTTCTGGATTATATAGCTAAAGAATTTTATTCCTAGCCATGGCATGATGATGGTCGTGTGTGAAAATCGGTTATAAAATATAAAAATAATTATACCCTACACCACTTGTGATACAGGAATATATTAAGTTAAGTGCGGATTGATGCAAGGCCCAGAAAGATTTGTTATGGATTCACCTTTTATTTTACTGATTGGTTCAGAAAATGATTTCGCCCGTATGTCTTTGTTTATTTGGGTTCAACATACAGGCTGTCATTTTCGAGATATGTGGATGAAATTTGGTACACTAGCGTATTTTAGCGCAAGAACGAATGCAAATGGTTCGAATCGGGGCCAGTTCTTCGAGCACTTCCTACATAAAATCTTCCTTCGAAAGACCGTTACATGCATGGGGTTAGGGCGACGGTCAGAATACCGCTTCTGCATGTATTCAATCAAGATCATTTTCATTCATTTTCGATTCTTATTTCGTAATACAAATCGGTTTGTAGTTTTGTTACAAGATGTGGTGGAAGAGTATTTATTTCATTCGCTGCTGGATTATCGTATAAAGTATAATATATATCCTATATCGTATTATATTTCTTAAGAATGAGAAAAATGGCTGAGCTGGTTACATCATTAAAGTGATCCAGAAAAATTAAGTGCGATACCGTTAAGAAAGGAAGAAGAGCTAATGTTCCCATTGCCAACGCAACATCGAACCGTTTAAGCCGTACAGACTAAATACCAAGGGATCAATGACCGATTTGAGCCGAAGAGCCGTCCAAATGATGTCTAGTTTTTGTATGGCTGAGCGGAAAGCAATCTTCTTCGTTAAAATTGCACGAAATGTTTGTCCTTTATCCGAGTCAACACGACTGGCAAAAAAGTATTACGAAACGACCAGAAGAAGAAACAACAGAATGATCGCGGATGCCACAACATGTGCCCAAAATCAAATAATTTGCTGCACTTTGCATTGAAAGATCCATTGGAAAGATGAAAGGCTAAATGGACAGACAGATTCTAATATTTATACTTTCGACACTCTGTCAAAAAATTAATTTTTAATGCACGCTAATAGCCTAAAGCGTTTGGCAAGGATTATGGATGACTCTTTTTTGTAAGGGAATATTAAAGTTTTTGCAAAGGCCGGCGCCTAGAAAAGGAAAGGAATCTCGTTGAAGATTGGGTAAAGAATGTAAAGAAATAACAATGAATTTTTGGAAGCCATCAAAGAAGTTTGGTATCGCATATCGGAAAAGACATTTTAAAGAGTTACCGAAAGGATTGGTCACGAATATTGGATAAGTAATAGAATACAGTGCAGTTAAGCTTCTTTGTTATGAGACCTTATCTCAATTCTTTTCACGTAGTAAACCTTGTGCCAATTTTAGGTCGAAAGACCTTTCGTACAGTTGCTATTGTGCTTAGTGCATTCATTACTTTGTTGCAATTAATTGCAAATTTTAAAATTTTTTACTCCATAATTCAAACTATATTTTAATGATATTAAGAGATATGTTTTCGCATAGCTGCCATTATTTAGTGAATCTACGTGTTTTGTCAGTGCTATTTACTTGTCCATGGCTTCATATACCTGGACGAGTTCATATACCTGCTCACTTATTTATATATGCACAGATATATGCATATATATATATATATATTATCACGGTCTATTGTGGTTACTTATTATGTTTCTGCATATGTGAATGTGTATGTGGGTAGACTTTGTGCTGGTTTTTTTTTTCGCAAAGCTTCTCTTGTTGGGCGGGCGCGCATACATTTACTTTGTACTTGATCACAATTCGTGAATGCAACAACAAGAGTTCTATCCCTCCACCCCTACCCTGCTCGCAGCTCTTCACCTTTTAAAGATGAGGATTGTAAGTATGTCAAGCTTTCCTCATATTACAGCTTAAGGCCTTTATTTGCTTGAAGGCCTAAACATTATTTTTATTAGATTTTCCATCTAAGACCAAACAGTTCATTGACCACAAGAAAATTTAAAAGTACCTCGAATATATTTCAGTTAAAATCCTATGTAAAGTATACACGGAATATAAGTATGTAGTGAATATACAGAATATACATGGCATCTACATGGAGTATATATGCATAGGAATCCTTAATTCATCTTGATTTCCGCGATTGCTATACACACAAACAAGATAGACTTAATCTCTCAGAAAGTTGCAGTTTGCGTTAGTACAACTTGAATAATGAAAGATTTGTATTTTGGATTACCGTAAATGGCGAAATCAATTCGACCACGTCTGACCGATGAAATCGTGGTGGTAATTCTTTTCTTTTCATCCCCCTCAGGCTTGAAAATGTTCAAAGCTTTGTTAACTCAGTCCGCAATTCTTTCAATCTCAAAAGTTTATGTAAAAAAGCAACTTTCATATCCGTTTTCCCTTGTACCCTGTCATCGCTAAGCGATGGCGAATTTCATCTAGGATTCCCCCGTAATTGATAAAAGCGCAATATTTTCTTTTTCGCACATATTGGTTATATACCAAGTCAAAACCCGAATTTCGATATTGTATAATATTGGGTGATGTCTTACGACCACTTTGAGCTAAGCTGCGCATAGAAAACAAAAATTTGAAGCTGACGTCTTCATTTTCAAATTTCAAAGTTCAAACAAAATTAAACTCGTTATGTTCAACTATCTCAGTCATCTGTTAAGAGAGTTCAACGAACATATCAAAAAACTCGGCGGACTTAGCCAGTTACTTTGTCCAAATCATAACTCGACACCTATGCTATGACATGCTTTATATACAAAATGGAGTTACATTAAGTTATCGTCTGTTCTCGTTTTCGACAAATAAATAATATTCGCAATTACCAGCCGTTTTCTTCTTCAACGAATTAACGGCATTAAAATGTATCGAACTTACTTAACCCACCGCAATATTATTATTATCAATTCAGTCAGAGGATAGAATTCTAAAACTAAAGTATTGCAGCACAAGCATCTAAAGCTATCAGCTTTATTGAAGATTCTACCACACTTGAGATTTGAACCTAGGAGCATTGAGATGTTACCCTCTGCCGGCTCGGGCAAATATAGTCAAAAATTTCTAGAATTTCGTCAGCCGAGGGTTTTTTATTTCGATTCGAGCTTTCATGTTGGATATTAAGACATTTCTTTCTTCAAACGGTTTTCTATAATCGGATCTTGTTCCTGTATTTAAGACATCCCCTTGAGAGTTTTTTTTTAAATGGAAAACTTTTAGTTTTTCCTATTTATTTCAGTCCAATGCATGAAATCATCATCAGCTTTTAACAAGGTGTGAGCAAGTTAGGTGCGTAGCAAGATATATGACGGCCGTTGATCCACTGAGAAAAATAGTCATCAAAACGTTAATAACATTGCAGATACCTATTGCTGAACTATGAAGATGTAATAGATTTGTTTCTTCTAGAAATATACGTCAGAGGCCCCATGAAGTGTGTAAGTAAGACTTTGGAGCGATTTAATCATTCACCTTTCCTTTACAGGGCTGAACAAGTAAGCAACGGAAAGCCCCCAATCGGTATCATTCGAAGTCGTTTTACTTATAACTATTTCGCCGTCCATACAATGAATTGTCTATCATGTGTCGATAGGATATTTAGATGAATGGATTAAAGTCACTAAAAAACAAACATAATTCAGTTTTATGATATCATAGCTCAGTTATTTCTTGCAAATGAAAATACTGTAAACTTCAACGAACTTAAGATTTGTTTTATGGATTTAAGATTTCGGAAATCAAGCCCAGCAATAAATAAAGATAGAGAGAAACGTATCTATCTCAATCAACTTTGTGTGTTTATATGCTTTACTTTATCTATTTTATTGTCAACTCACATGTATTACATTAATAACAGCTTGAGGGGCGTATGAGCGTACAAATCTCGATTTTACAGATTCGTTAACAATATTTTTATATAACACTTTGTTCTGATTATTATTGCGATAACTCGCACTATTTTACGAGCAATCTCTCTCCCGTCGCCGTTTGTCTGCTTGATGTACTTTTCGAAAAAGAGGAGCGAAGCAAGCAACACAAACAAATCATTTTCCACCTATTTTCCTGATAAGAAAATTCAAACGAAAGAATAAGAGAGAATAAGAAAAAAACAAAAGAATAACATAATATTACATACATTTGTGAATGTATTTAAGTATGTATGTGTGCATGTATGCATGCGGGTATAAAAGAAAAATATGACAAGACAACGACTAAATATGAAAGCAAACGCGTTCTTTTTTACATTGTATTGATGCGGTGTGCATATATATATATCTATCTCAACATAGTCATCATCATCATTATTATCATCATCAATGTGACATTTGTATCCTGAAGCATAAAATAATTACATCCTTTGACAAATGCTTACGGTAGCAATCCAGCAACAACAAGAGTAAAGGCAACGATAACGACGAAAATTGAAAACTTTTAAAGAATGTACCGTAACAAAAAAAAAAAAAAAAAAAATAGAATACAATAGAAAGGAACTAAAACTTATTCAAACCTGCATATATCTGACTATGAAGCATGAAATCATTGAAAGTCACGTTTTTCAATGCTCTACTTGATAAAAACACATTTAACGCGCCAGAACAAAGCTGGAACTCAATGAAGTCGAAAGGCTTTCTAGCCATGAACTTTGATAAATATCTCTCTGTGTGAAGGAATCTTCAAAACCTGCACATACACACACTTACTAGAGTGGTTTTACTTTTTTTCAATTTTTTTTTTTTTTTCGTTTTCTTTAAAAGGAAATGGGAAAATGTGAAATGTGTGCAAAAGATGTCATTATCTGTGTAAATATACATATATACATACATCACACACATATCTTATACATATTTACACACATCACGTGTTATCGTAAATTTACAGCACAAGTGTATTAAAAGCAAACGGAAACAGGAAAACAATGCAATACAGTAACATAGCATATAAAAAGAGGCAGAGTGTACGTAAGAAGCAAGCACAATGGGTGGTGGGCAGTCCACCAGTGCCATGATTTTCGTATTATAAAATACACCATTTTTGTCATTAGCAACACAAAAACGCTTTCTAATAACGCGAACATGCCCGAAACTGGTGCGCGTTTTCCAATATCTGCATGCCATTGGACAGATTGTCATAATCCTATGGCAGTCCCGAAATTGTATGGTTCTTCAGAATAACCGTTTAGCTGCAGGTGCCTAAGTTTAACCATTAACAACGACAGATGACAGATGCGGAGACAAATGGCCATAAGCACTGGACTACATCGATTTAGACCGCGCAGATTCAGAGTATTTATGTTTCATAACATCTTTGACGCCTTCTTAATGTTACAAAAGGCAGAATGCGGAAACATTAAACTCCTTCATCATATGTTGACTTCGCCACTACTTAGCAACAAAGGTATGGCTGACTGTTTTCACAATTAAATCTGAAGCAAACCGTTCACATCGAGCAATTGGGAAATCAGTCTATTCTGATTTATTTACGTTCGATAGTTAAGGTAGGTTCCAAAGGGCAGCCTTGGCGATCATTAGAAGTGGTATTTTTTCTTTGAGCTTGAGTAACGCAGATTTAAGTTGTGTTTTCAAGGAAAATCACATGAAAATGTTTCCTGCATTTGATTGAACAAAACAACAAATCAATACATCACCCACCCTTTATCAACTCCTTATAGAACATCCATCGTCAGCGTAACGTAATAACGACAATGATCAACTTCATTAAAAACATGTTTCAGCGTTTTTCGGTTTTCATGTTTAAATTTAAAGATTTTTGCTAAATAAAAGAAACTTTTTTTTTTACAGGCTTTTTTTGTGTGAGTATGTTTTTCAAACATTTTTTCATCATGTTTGGAAAGAAAAAAATTCATAAGTGAAAAACAGCAAAAAAAAAAAGAAAACCTTATTATGGAAACCACATTCACACACAAACCCACAAAAACAAGCACATTTGTGAATACATTGTTTACTATACAAGTGCTTCGGTAAAGTTTAGAAATTAAAATTAGACCACATTTCAAAATCGACATAACCAAAAATGTATGTCCGTGCAAATGTATGTAAACACACATCATATAAATATGTATGCTTATGTACTGAAAGAGATTTGCCTGTGTATATACGGCATGTGTTTATGGCAACAAAGAAAAAACAAACTAAGCCACACAATAACAGAAAAATTCCCATAGAGTGAAATCTTTTGAGGGACTAATGTTTTCATATTGTTAAACGCAGTGTAACAAACACGTTCAGCGGACGATTTTGCACCAAAAAAAAAAAAAATATAAACCCAACACCAGCACCCGTAGCATACGCATATATTCCATGCAACAAACAGCGGTTAGTAACACAACTGCAAACCGCAAAATATCGATTAAAGTATACTCATTATTATTATGATTACTATTGCTATGCTATTGTTAGTGAAAATGTAGAACATGTATACACACATGCACGTACGCATATATGGACAAATCTGCTTCTGTAATTCAAAAAATGAAAATGTAAAGTTTAAGTTTTCTGCAGTTTGCCCACAAAATCAAAAAGTACACACACATCTGGACATAAGAAACTGGTATTTGTACTAGTGTTTACTTCTATTTAGATATGAAGGAATATTTTCTTAATACGAAAATCTTCTCTTAAAACATTTCTAAAAATGTCTGTACATTAACCCCTAGTTACTTATCTTACTGGTATGTGGTATCACTGCTCTTCACTGCTCTTCTTAAAATGTAGCCCTCAAGTTTTTTTCAAAAGATGCCTCTAAAATTCAATTTTTGCCGAAGTATACCTGAAAAAAAAACATGAATTTTCGAACTTTGTCTTGTAAAGATAAATTTGAGATTAGCTTTAATAGGAGAAATGAACGTTTTCTTCTATAAGATTTTATGAGAAGAAACTTTGGGACCAACTTTACTACTCAATGTTTAGCAAACATTCGATAAATTCAGCATATACAGGGCGGCAGGTATAAAAAACAGAATTTCACTAAATATGAAAGCAATCATAACTTTGCCATTTAACGATTTTTTCTTTTAAACATAGAAGTTCTACCAGCTCTTCTGATTAAGTTGCTCCTAGGGATCAGCTGGTTAGAAAATTATTTATCAGTATTCACTCAAGCCAGACCACCCACCGAATATATGTCTACCATTAAATATGCGTAGACGTTTGATAAAGAAACGTAAGCCAGCGTTGATCGTAAGTCCTAAGTTTCCTAAACATTATATGATTGTCATTCTAATCACTTTCGTTGTCCCATATAAACTTGCTCTTATACTACCCATGCTTATAAGCATTATTACCTTCCGCTAATGATTGACAAGGACAGACAATAGTAAAGGCAAGTAAGAATATTATAGTCGGGCAAGAACGACTATTCGGTATCTGATACCCAATACACCATTTCGTCTAGCACAGTTATTCGTTCTGGTAATAACACACCAAGAGATACATATTATTTTCGTGCAAAGGCACACTTTTCATAAAAGCGTGCATATTGCAGAAAGCCTTACGTGCGATGGGGTCCAAAAAATGAATTTATGTGGTCCAAATTCGGTATGGTTGATTTCTATGCCAATTTTCTATTATGAACTAATTCTCACTATGAAATATTAAAAATTATACTTCTTTACTCCATAAAGATTCAGTTTTCGCAGGAACGGTCTTATGAGGTTGGTTTAAAAAACTTGACCCAGCCGAACCAGATTTTTCATATCAATATAGAATGCCTATATATATATATATAGAATGACCGAAAAAGTGGACCCATCGAAACCATTATCAATAGTGTTCGTCTTTGGGTCAACGCACTTCAATGTATTGAATTTCATCAAAATTTCTCAAAAATTACGGCCTGTAACTTGCACACAAATTTACATGGGTAGACAATGGGCGGACAGAACGACAGGTAGACAAAGAGACATGCTCAGGTCGATTCAAAAAATGATTTTGAATCGATAGGTATAATAAAAGGTGGGTCCACCTTAAGCTCTTCTGCGTGTTACATGCGTATGTACAAAATTAATATATTTTTTACCGCAAGTAGTTTAGGGTATAAAAATGTAGCATATCATGTGAATTTAAAAAAGGAAAAAAACTGTTTTAAAATTCCAAGTAAAATGAATAATAAAAGGAAAACTCAAAGGGATATTTATCTCATTGCTATATACCATCTGTTTGTTAAACCAGACCGTACGTGCCAAACTAAACAAAATTTCACAAATAAATAGAAAACCAAAATTTATTTCTCTATTTAAAGTACGTAAAAGAAATTGCGTATGACTGAAACATCTATATAGATATATGAAATGCAGCACGTATTTCCACTCTACATCAACAGTGATGAGAAAAAAAAATTTTATTCGCAGCCATCTTAAAACATTGCTGACCATTTGGAACCTTTTGCATTTCATTAGCTTCACTAAATGATAAAATCGAATAACAAAATGAACTGACCGACCATAATTTTTTCATGCAATAGCTTATCGCAATGATAATATAATCTCTGAAGAATATATAATTGAGGTTTTGCGCTCTACATGGAGACACGTCAAGCTTTGATGGCAGAAAGTTGCGAAGTTTTACGAAAAACATTAAAAATTCCCCGAATTACGCCATACGCATCTCCTCTTGGATATTTAACCATTTGCCTTAACGTATATGTGTTTTATTAGAGGTGTGAGAGATATGGCCGGCTAGCGGTAAAGGCCTAGCACTTGTGGTACAGGGTATGTTAAATTTGTGCGGACGTATGTGACACAGAGACGGGTTTAAGATAGGCCCAGCTTTTTATAAAGCAATCGAGCCTGTCTGTCTGTCTTATGCTTGTCCATGTAAATTTGTGTTCAAGCCATAGGTTTCAATTTAGTGATATTTCGATAAAATTTGGTACACTGACGTGCTTTGATTCAAGGAAGACTGCTATTGGAAATGGTCTGGATCGGTCCGCATATAAAGGCCTAATTTGAAAAATCGTTATACGAAAAAAAATTGCAATTTTGAAAATTTCTCAAAAAAACTCGCTCTGTAATAGTATTCAAACGTTCTAACTTGATATGAAAAATTTGGTTCGGCTGGGGCAACTTTTTAAACGCTTTCTTATTAAACCGTTCCTGCGAAAACTGGTTCTTTATACAGCAAAAAGTATAATTTTTAATATTCCATAGTGAAAATTAGTTCATAATAGTAAATTGGCATAGAAATCAACCTCCCCGAATTCGGATCACACAGGTTTTTTTTTTGGATGCCACATATAAGGATTTCTCCTCATACATAGCTCCTCGAGCTTATATGAAAAATATGCGTTTGCATGGAAGTAATACGTAACTTTCAGTATATTAATATAAAAAAGAGTGCTAGGTGTAGGTGTAGAGTATCTAACAGTCGACCTTCCCCGACTATAATGTTCTTAATTGTTTATTTTTTTGGGTTTTCTTAGAGCATACGTTTATTATTCTTGCTATAAAGTTTTTATATATTCGGAACCGTTAGATAATTTTAAGTTTTGGTGAACAACAAATCTAACTCATCGTTTTCAGTTACACCGTAACTATTACTTAAATTTCGCTATAAGATTTCTTCTGGTTAGGTATTAATCGGCAGCACAAATTAAAGAAAACAGTTGATAAAAAGAGTCGTATGGTTGATAAATTATTTGCCTGAAAAAGTATTTGTAACAAAAATTAAAATTTAATTAAACGAGGGACATAACCATTTTCTACATCTCTAGAATTAGTTTATTTCTTCAAACAGTCCGGTTTTTGGCAAGCTTTTCGCACCTTTCCCACTAGTTGCCAGAATAACTTTATATCTCATCATAATGGGTAAAAAGACCAATCACATTGTGTAACAAATAAGAAAATTATATTCAGTTATCTTTCGAACCTTTGTTGTTGGAGTGCACAAAAGACAAAAAAAAAGATTAAATTTCCACACCCTTTAGTATTGGAAGAGCATGGCAAATAACCCAAAAAGCAGAGTTGTTCTCAGTTTATGCTGCGTTGCAGACGTGCCCCTTGATCGATATGACGCGTTTTCAACACAAGGTCTTCCAACGTTTTTCCCAAATTTGAAGCCGCAGTATATTCTTACGATCGATACAGAATTTCATCCTAATAAAGAAGTTCCTTGGGCTCTTCCTTGCAGTTCGAATGCGTTAAGGGGTTTGACAAAATTAATTTGCCCCCATCCTTCGACGGTGCGAACGAAAATCAATCTAACGGGATTAACCAAATATATATATGAAATATAAATAGCTGCGACAGAATGTGCTACATATTAGCATAGTTACCTTTGAGGTAAACACTTTTTTGCACCTTGTATGCGTTCCTTAGAAAGCCGTGCAAAAAAATAGTGTAAAAAATACATGCGCTACATGCGGTAAACTTGCTGTTAAGTTGCACAACTTTAAAAAATCGTGTAAGATGAAAAGCTAAAAATATTACATACTTATAAGATAAAAATAATTCATTTTCATGACAACAACACCGAAATTAAAATTAGTGTACAATGAAAATTCAGTCCGTAAATACAACATGCAAAAGTTGAAATTGTTAGGAATAAATATCAATTTCGCCACTCTAACTAGCGCATGTCACTAACATATGTGTGGGGATAAACCGACTGATCACTGCATTCCCTCAATTGCATTTATTGCTGCATACATAAGTTTCTCTGAGACACTGTCAAAATTAGAATTGAAAAAAAATTTTGTTATTGTTTGGATTCGTGCTGGAATAAAAAATTCGTGTAAAAAAGGTCCTTTAAAAAAAGACTTGCCTATATATAAAAAACTTGTTTGAAATATTTAGGATACCTTTACGACTTGATTTAGTAGGCAATAGGTATAGGCATAGTATATAAGCAACTTGTGGATATCGAAACATCGTGTGTGGACTGAATGCTTTTCTTTTATTTTTTTTTCTTAATATCACGGTAGTTATAAAAACTCCAACGATAGTCTGAAATGAATTGCTTATGATTATAATGGAGTGTTAACTAATTTCACTCAACACTGTACATTTTTATGTTTATATGTATGCGAATTTTAAATGTTATTATCAAATTTTTTGTCAAAATAAATATTTCGTTGACTATTCAACTGACAGTGTTGCTGTTGCTGTTGCTTATGTTGTTGACACTCATAACACTTGATCTTGATCTTTTTATTTAAAACTAAAAAAAATAAAAAATAAAAAATAAAAAACAAAAATAATACAATGGCATTATTATACTTTGAATTGACTACAAATCTATGAATGACGATGAGGATGATAATAAACGTGTTGGCGTAAGAACAACAATAACGACATATGGTGGCGTTACTGCACATACACGCAAATATACACAAATGAGGAGAAAAAAACAGTTTTGAATATTAAGATCTTATAATATGACGTTAAACCTCTTAGTCAACTCTGCGGCATGTGTGTGTGTGTCTATTTGTGTGTTTCACTAAACGAAATTATTTAAATAGTTGGCGTAAAAACTTTTCATATGTGTAGGCGTTATTTAAAGTCTCGCTATCAATATATGCTTTTAGTTTAATATATAGCGCGTGTATATTAAAAAGGTTTTCAATAACAGCATTAACACAAAGTAAAAAAAAAAAAAAATATTGATTAATTATCCGCCAGCGCTCAAGACTTTCATATTTGTTTCTGCAATATCTACCTGAGCATCGAGATGAGATGCGTTCGATGACAATAGTTATGTTCAAAATACTTACAAGATATGTTTACAGCGATTATCTGCTTTACAGAGATACTTGACATGAAAAGAGATACTTGACATGAAAACAAAAAAAAAAAAAAACATGAAAAAAATGTTTATTTTTTTTTTTATTTTTTAATGAACTTTAGGCGTCTGGGGTTGGCGCACGCTGTGTCTGTTTGAAAATCGACACCGGAAGTTGCCTACATTTATTATGCATGTTTTTGAGGCTCTTTTGCTCTGCGAATTTTCCTTAAGTAATTTGTCATATTTCATATTCAGTTTCTTCTCAGTTTCTTCTTCTTGCGGTTTTCTTTTGCTTGTCATCATATTTTTAGGGTGTTTTCTTGATGCAAAGTTTCTGTTGAATTTATTCTGTTCTTTTTTTTTCTCTCTCTCTTTACGTTTTGTTTTCCATTTAAAATGTTGAAATTTACTAAGAATAGCATACGAAATGCTTTGGAATAATATCGAGGGGAAAATATTTATACTTTTTAATATAAAATGTTATGCTTGGATACGTATTTGACAGACACAATTATAGTTTTTCGTATATTTGCAGATTGTTCTCTTATTGTCAACGGAAATGCAATTTATTGTTTATGAAATCTTTCTAGAGAATAAATAAAATACGTAAAATACATGAAGATATTAGGTTCGTAAGAAAGTTATGCCGCTTATTATTATCTTAAAATCAAATCCGCACTTTATTCGAAAAGGTTTTATTGAATAGAATACACTTTGACTGTACAATGCAACTTAAGCGATGCGAAGTCCATTTCTATGCGATCGCGCATTTTTTGCTCTTAGAATTTTCATATTCGCGAGAATCAAAATATAAAATGTACGTCATTCAATTCAAATATCGGGAGAATGAATTAATTCAGTCCGTTTTGCTAGGAGGGAGTATAAGTATTATTGTAGAGTGCTGACTAAACTATGGCGTTTTCATTTGAAATTACACCTAACTCTTTGTTTGCACTAATTTTCTTTACACGAAATTTAATTCAACCCGAATAAAAAAAAAAAATCTCATTTTATACGAATTGTTTCGTTTTGACACGATTTATGAATTTTTTTAATATTTCTGATGAATTTTTCCGGTCCCACTCCTCGCAAGTATGCGTTGTAGCTCCGTGTTACATTTCTCGCAATTCGAGTAGATTGTACATTTCCATTATATGCGTACATGAGTGGCATTGCCCGAAATATGCATAGACTTAATGTATTTAGTTTTGTTTTTCAAAGTATGATTTATTTGTTGTAATACACAGAATGAACTAAAATGTGTAAATGTGTAATGAATCCTCTAACGAACTCTAAAAGGAAATTTTTTAATATTGTTCCTTGTACTTTTCAGTTGCTTTTTTAGGTCTGCAAGCAGTTCACTACTTTTCCACTTAGCCAATTTCTTCCGTATCTGTTGCGTAAAAAGAGAATTGATTGTATATTACATTTAAGATTACGCAACTACGTAAATTATTACATTAAAGCGTGTACTATATAGTTTCTTGAGACTTTGAACCGGTGTAGTTCTAGTTTTCTTGCTTAATTCGAAAAATAGTGTTGCTACACTTTACGAGTAATGATGCGTGACGATTTCCAAAGCCCAAATAACGCTATTCGAAAGATGACGACGACAAAGCTGAAAACAATTGATGTATTTTCAGTATGGAGGAATTTAGCCCCATGTGGCAAGATTTCCAATTCTAATCTGGAATGTCCTACCCTCCTCGCGATTGTCAGCAGACATTGATTGCTCCTTCCGATTAACACGGGTTTCAATAGATGACTTATTATTAGCTCGAACGACGCGTCGCTTCTCATGACGACAGCCAAGTATGGATTCGTTTGAGGAGATGATACATTTTTGCCGGATGGAATTCAAAAATTGTCTGAGAGGTGAGAAACAGTGATATAGCCAAGGATAGACAATACTTTGACTAGCCTGTTTATTCATTCACAAAAAACGGGACCCAATTAATTTATACTTCCAATATAGTTAATTCTTTTCAAAAGCTTAAGCTCAACACATAAACGGAAGTCGTATTTCTGTTCGATAAAACTCTTGGATGTGTTCTGCTTCAATAACCACAAAACAGAACATTAACAAATAGTTGACTATTGCGATGTCAATGACTCAAGCTGGACGAATTTTGCATCTAACCTTCATATAGGAAAGTAACTTTTTTTTGCGAGAAATGTTCATACTTTACAACTTTCGTTTCTTAAAAAATTTCTCAGCAATTGCGCTTTTTTTTGGGGGCGAATCACACCGACTTTCATTCTTGAGATAAGAAGCTATGTTCTGAGTATTAAATATCCAAGTTTTTCAATAATTGTAAAAATCCCTACAACTGACGGACGTACATACATAAGCGTATTGCAAATCCATATTCTCTTTAAATCTTTATGTAAAATTAGTATTTTGTTACAGCTTTTGTGCTTATACCCGGGTGATTCTGAGGGCAAATCAAAATGACTTTCAAGTTCTCATCAACCAAGAATACATTCACAACTAAGTTTAAGAAAAGAAAAAGTGAAAACTTCTATACATTTTTAGTACTGATTTACGGCTTACGGTAATTACTGAATATTAACTTCCAGTGCTAGTTACGATCGAAACGGTTTCGATATTCAACGCAAATCTGTTTGGAGCTGCCCGACTAAACTACTAACGTAATGCTGAACGGGGCAACAAATAAAAATAAACTAAAATTCAATCCATATGTCGATCGTATGTCATATCACATACGTCATATATTGTGTTTAATTCATGTTACATGTTTATACGATTTGGAAGCATTTGGAAGCAAGCGAATGGAAGCATTTATTCGTACGATTTGATTATGAGAATTAGCCAAGATGCAATTTCCTACATCCACAATTTCAAGGATTTGATTTTAGGAAGAGAGTGCACTAGCGAATTTTTGTAGTCAGTCGAATCAAACGATTTTGTTTTGCTTTTTTGGTCACTAAACGCGGTTTTAACAGAACATAGGCGGACAGAGAGGCTCAATGGATTCTACTGTTAACGTTGTCAAGGTTCAAAGTATATGTGGACACTCCTTCGTAGTATAAAAGAAAACCTTGTTAATTTAAGAGAAATAAAAATGGAATAAGTTAATGTACAATTAAAGTGACAGACAATGTGGCTATAACCTAATCCTATTGGTAATATACGCAATTGGCCCTATAACTGCACATGAATACATCTACATAGGCACACATCTGGCAACCAATAACTCAATTTATCCGTACAAATCTTCTCTTAAAGCGAAAATGAAACGTGCGTATGGAAGCCGTACAAACTTCTACAAGGTGCGGGGAACGCCGAAAAGAACTCGTAACTTGTGCAGCATTCAGAGAGCCTCATTGAAACGTAGTGCCTAGGACAGCGAGCTGAAGAAAAATAAAGATAATTTACTGAGCAAAAATGTGTAACTAATGTCGGCTTTTCTCAGGTTTACACAAGGCCCGTTCTTAACATGTGTCTTTACTTTCTTAAGCACCGGTAAATGAATTAATTTTAAGCGCTTTTTGTAGGATGGAAGAGTTAAGGATGTACTCCACCGTAATCCACACGAGGCAAAAAAGGGGACCTGTTTTCGAACTAATTCTATACTATCTATCTGGCAGGAATACTTTAGGGTCTACACAATTGACACATGCTCTAGAATAGGCCGTACAAGTGCAATATACGCACTTTTTGTAAAACCCAAAAAACATTTTGCTTTATTTACAATCGCTCGCGTATTGGAGCGAAGGTTCATTTTTTGATCGATTGAAATACCAAGGTCAACGTACGATGCCACATTCCTAATGATGTAGTCATCAATTGTGTGCAGGCATAATCGACAGGAGATGATCTAGAGAATGACATCTGTTGTGCACTTAAAACAGTTCAGCGACATTAGGTTAATTCCACACCACCATACCAATAAGAGTAAACAACGAGTAAGAATTTCTACATCCATTACACTTCGAATAGACTAAAGTACACCGTCTTAACATCGTCTGCAAACATTGAAATATTACTGCGCTGAATGACACCAAGAAGATCGTTAGTAAATGAAACAAAAAGTCTTATAGCAAGCCGGAAGAGACAGACATTAGTTCAGAATAGATAAATGTATACAGTAATCGTTTTGTGCGATTAAATAAGTAAGATGAACACCATTTGACTAAACCATCAGGAAAGTCAATATTTGATAGCTTGAAATTAAGGTCATGCTTAAAAATTCCTTGTGAAAATAACGTCAGTTTGATTGCATTCGGAAAAGCCTTGAAAATATGACAAGAGAGTCCTACAAGACTTGTAATGGCAGATTTGTCACTTACCAAAGAGGACACCACTGAGTCAACAGAAAGCATCATGCGATTAGTAACAAGCGATTCGAATGACTTTGGCATTAGACTGAGTTTAGCAAAGTACCGGTAAAAGTGGCTTACAAAGAATATCAGCGGCCTTAATAACGATACAAGATGGAATACCGTCAGAACCAGCCAATATTTTAGGTTCTGTGAGGCATTAAAAGCTTCTTTTTCGGTAAAAATAAACCGGTGAAAGATGTCAAATGATTTTATTTCAAATGGATGCATACCTGATCTGAAGACGTTTCTTGGAAAAAAGTAGAAAACATATTAGCTGTTCAAACAGGATCAGATGATTTCCGCTTGTGTTTTACGCTTCCACGCAACGAATCTGTGAAACGTTTTAGGTTTTTTCCTAAAATTAGCACACATATTGTGCATACAATCACGATAACACCTGAAACGTGAAAAATCAACTGAGGACCCATTTTTTTAATTATTTTTTTGTTTCGCATTCTTCTGAGCTCGGCTGAGAACCAAATGGGACAAGTGTTATATGGTTTAGCGTATGTAAAGAGAATGAATCTTGCAATGGCCTCGCTTATTAAATCATATTCGAATTCAAAAGGCAGGTATTGCAAATTACATGACTCTCTATTTACAAGTGCATTGGATAGCCAGGTGTTAATTAAGACAAAATTTGCTTTGTTAAGGGGATACCGTTTGACTTTAGCACCACCTGTTGCTACTTCAGAAAGAAAAAATGGTCCTGACATATGGGGCATATTGGATTAGATTAAGATTAGGTCAAGAATCTTATTCTGAGAGTTAATGATAGTATTAAGGAAAATAAATTCAAAAAATTCAAATAATTCGTCGTACATATGTTTTACTTTGCACATTGAGTTCTCTTTAAGTAGAGCTAGATCCGCTTGGTGCTTAGTTAGATCAACACTTGAGTACGCCTTTATTGGGTGGTCGCCTTCCTATAGATGTTATGTAGATTCAATTGAATCCGTTCAAAAACAATTCTTGCTGATTGCTCTTAGGACCTTAGCTTGGGGCCCGCCTGTCTCTCGGCGTCCTTATGAAAATAGGTTGTTTCTGTTATCCCGTTTCTGTTATAGCGTCACTTGAGAAACGTAGATTAATTCTTAGTGTGTCCTTCTTAATTAAGTTAATTAATCCATTCCCTCACATTCCGTGGTGAGATAAGCTTTAATGTCCCTAATCGCTTCTCTAGACACTTTATTTTGAACGAGCTTATAATCACAATTATTAGCTGTTTAATCCGTTGAGAGTTGTTCGCAGAAACCTAAATGACGTCTATCACTTAATCTCAATATTGGACTCTTTAAAGTCTATCAAAAGAACAACGCGCGATTTGCCTATGTCGTATTTAAACTAACTTTCAATCTTAACATCTCGCTATGATTCGAAAATTAACTGGTGTTGTTATCAGTTGCCGAGCTTTTACATGTTTCCAATGGCTTAGGGCTTCAGTGGCAACTTGGATCTGTACTGGTGGTGGGTGCGCCAATGTACATGCTTTTTCCTTTTTTTTGTTTCTTATTTATTTACACATGAATTATTATTTAATTTTTTTTTTCCTTTACTTCTTCTTATATACTTTGTACTAGTTTTTAATAGTAATTAATATAAGATTTGTTTCTAAAAGTCAATTGAATTCGGCTATTGATTGATTTAATTTGAGTTTCATGTCTAAGTAGAATAATGAATAAATAAATACTACAACTACAAGAAAGAATCAAGCGATATGAAAGCTGATCAGTATTCCATGACACATGCGGCAGATTAAAGTCAACAAATCATTTGGTTTTAAAATTTGCGATACAATATTTTATTTTATTTATCTATTTATTTAATCAAGCATACGGCCGCGTATCGTAGATAGATAATTGCACTAATTAATACATACATAAATACACAATCATACCGCTAGCTACAAAACCCAAAACAGCTTCTCAGCCAATAGTGCAAAAGGTATACAGAAATCAAGAAGCATGTGGTAAGTCCCCGTTAGTGTTAACTGGGCCAGAGCCAACTCAGCTTATCCAAATAGTAACCATGCACGATTGCGAAAATTGTTCGTAAATTTAAGACGAAAAACATTATTAGAATGAGAGAAAACACGTAGTTCATACGGTAATCAGTTCCAAGAGTAAGCCGTTCTCATCACAAACAACCTCTCAAGACACAGCCTATAGATCCATGGGATGTAAAGTTGAGAGTTTCGAGCAATATGCGAAAATCTAAATTTATCACACAATATTTAGGGTAAATCAATCCTCATTCAAGTGTAAACCAAGGCCAAGTTACGACATTTGACACTAAAAGAGCAACCACGAAAATTTTGGAAGTGGGGCGACATATGGTCGCTCCACTTCATGGTACATACGAATCTAACAATCACATGAACCATAAGTCGCAACCTATTGGGAGTAGCAACAGGAGAGACAGAAACAACGTCAAGAGAATATACAAACTGCGGCATAAGAAGAGCATGAGCCAACTTCCAACTAATGTGCAACGGTAGATGTATACTCATAGGACAGATCATCTTGAGAGTATTCCAAACTCTACCAGTTATTATGTCCACATGCTTGCCAAAGGAGGGATCATTGTCAACTATGACGCACAGACCCTTATGACATCAACCACATTCAATTTCAACATCCCCTAGATGAAACCACACGTCAGGGGAAGGACTGGCAACAAAACTAAATATAATCGCTTTAGTCTTGGAAGGATTTGACCTAAGCCGATTTACAGAGGTCCAGACAGCCATGTATTCGTCGCTCAAGGGTCTCATCGAAGAGTGCGATCAACATTGAACAACAAAAACACATCATCCACTAGCTGGGAATAACCGGTGTTTTAAATATACAGCTATATCGGACAAGGGAGGGATACAGGAAAAAGAGCTGAAAATATAACGCTAACGTTAACGTGTTTCTGTTCTTTGCTGAAATTAATGTAAGAATTAAAAAAACCTTTTATCAGTTACTTTGTAATCGGTAGCAGATATTTGTGCAAATGCTGCTACGATGTTTCATTAAATTTATCTCCACCAACAATTTCCTCGGCAAATATAATTTGCGGGATTGTTTGTGCATTTCTTCTATGCTTAACAAATATATTCAGTCAACTTTATACGTCTTCTCTAGTGCATGTAACGATTATTAAATTATCTTTGCTAGCAACTTTCACTCTACTCTAGGTAATATTGATCCAAACTATAGGGTGAATTTACACAAATTCCCACGCCATTTGAATTTTATTTTATTTCATATCGGCGATCTACTGCGACGGCTACAATTAACGATACACTTTGTGCTTAATAAATATTTGTTTGACTGTACACTCAAGGTAAATATGGTTTCCTTATTTGTTTTAAGTAAAGCAAAGCACTCTAAATACTTGCATATAATTTCCTGTGAAGAACTTAATTTACAAGACCGCAAAAGCGGATATAAGAGGTGAAACAATTGGCGGCTGCAAAACAACAAGCTAAACATGCACTAAATGCGGAGAAAAACATTTACGTAAACTTTTTTCCGGAAAATTTCGATTTATTTAAGAGGAAATTGCTAAACGAAATATATCAAAATGTGTAAACACACGGACACAGCTACTAGATTGCTTAATATAATCTCCGTTCTGCACCAATCGTGCGATGAAGAAATATATATATGTATGAAGAAATGTATATATATATGAATATATAGAAGAGAAAAGCTAACATAACTGAAAATCACATCTTTTCAGTTAACGATAGAATTACAAATATACAATAAGTTTACATCTATTCACTGATAATTGACTCTATAATTGAGTATATGTCGTAATTGCTAGAAGCTCAGATGCTGGAATACTGTTCATGTGTTAATCCCAGTTTGTGTATACGAACAACAACAAAAGTAATAATTTGAAACGATCCACTTGCACATTTCGACTATATATATATATATATATATATATATATATATATATATAGATATGTATTAACAATTTGACAGGCATTCAACTTGAACTTGTGCGTTTGTGGTTAAAATATACAAACTTTCAATTTATTTATCCAAAATTTTTCATTCTATAGGTGCGCGTATTTGTATGGTGGTGCATGCGAACACACTTTACACCGAACCAACCAGTATCTCTCCTATCTCTGTTTGCAAATCTATATATGCACATATATGTGCATATGGATATGCATGGGATACAATTCAATAATTTATACGTATTGCCAGAAACATGCACATATGCACAAGCACGTAAACGCAATAGTTCGTAGTTGGCATTGCGAGCAATGGTAATATCTCTGAGTCTATATTATATAAAGGCACATATATATATATATATATATATAGACGTGTGCGTTTGTTTGTGCGTGTATTTCTGTGTACACATGTAGTATATATATAATATATATCCTGAAGAGCATTTGTATCACAGTCAAACCATAAAACTGTTAAATTCGAAAATCAATAAAAAGCATACAGTTTAACTCTATCCTGCCACAAATACGAAATCGAACGTATTATTTTTTCTGTACAACACTCTTCGTATTCGTATGTGTGTTTATGTACATATACACAGCCGTGGACAGATGAACAGTACAATATTTGTAGCTATTTCTACTTCCAAAGAATTTTTGTATCCTTGGGGCGGGCTTTTACACCCATTGCCGAAAGTTGAGGGCGTTGTCATCTTGTCTAAACATGCCCACATGACAAGTCCATCTCTCCGTTTGTGTGAACCTGTATAGGAAATACGCTCCCATTAGGGTGCCGCTTTGACATTTAACAAAAATGTCAAAAGTTATTGAAAATAGGCCGAGAGTGGCCAAAGGACACGCCTGCTGTAGAACACGGTCGAAGAAGAATTCGGTTCCCGGAAAGAAAATAGTTTGCTTTTTACTCGTTAATTATAAACAATAACGGATAGAAGATACAAATTTGCCTTTATATTCTGCGGTTTCTATATAAGAATTGAAAAAGTTCACCACGCCTACCAAATATTATACATTAACGAAATTTAATTTAAATTCTTTTTTTTTTAGTTTTTTTTTAAGATAAAAGTGATGGGTAGAAAGTATTTGTTTGCAGCTAAATGTTATCCTTCATAGTACAAAATTTTTTGTTTGAATTAATCAAACTCTCTGAAGTTTTGCATATTTTATGTATACTGTACATTAGCTTGCAAAGTCGACTATTAAACGCCCTATACCGCATTGCCTAATACCATTCTTCATTTACTTTCCACAAAAAATTATATTTTGCTTAAGTGCACACCTTTCATTAGAAAACTGACATGGCCGGAGGCCCCTAACGTGAACCGACGTAATCTAAATGTAGAACATTTAATTTTCTTGTCACTAGATCTTATTATCCTTCCCTTGTTTCTCTTACAAAGTAGAGAAGCCATAGTGGGAACATAGGAACACAGACGAAAAGACGACTGTAAATCGGCTCAAACAATGATTCTGAATCCGTCGATATAATAAAAAATCGGTCTTTCTGAAGACTTTCTAAACATTATAGATATCTGCACACTGTTTTTACATCGTATATCAAGAGCTGTGTAATGTGAAATGAACACAACATTTTTGGAATTTTTTTTTTTTTTTAATTTCTTTATAAATTGTTGACCTTATTCTCATAATAAAATGAATGCTCTCTATATAACCACGACTGTAAACGCACTCATTTCTATAATCTATGGTCATAGGCATGTAGATATAAGAAATATATCTTTTAGTGTGCAGTTGAGCAAAGAACTAACGCCCTAATGCCACATATAGCTTGAGTTTATGTACCTATTTTAAGCATTAAGTAAGCTGCTCCCTCTCTCTTATCCTAAATCGATGATGCCTTTCCTTACTTCTTTGCCACCCTTTGCTTTTCAACTGTTCTTTTTTTCGTAACGTATACAAATTCCAAATTCTTGTTCAAGTGCACTCGTAGTCCTCACGTTACATAGACGAATAAGTGCTTAGTTATTTTATTCAACATTTTTGCAGTTTACCAAGTTTGTTTGATTTACTTACAACGAAGGACACAAAACATACGGAACACACAGAACATATAGAACGTAGCGAACATACAGAACAGAATGATATCCGAATTTTTATCCAAGATGTGTTTGTAAAATCAGCGAATTGCTATCTTCCAATAACACACCACCTATGCATGCACTATTCATCCACGTCTGTCTGTCACACTATAATACATTTGCAATAGTTTTATATTGCTACTTGTACATCAGATTACATCATTTTTGTTGTTGCCATAGTTGACATTACTTGTCTTCAAAGAGTTTTCTGCTTCAGTTTTCATATTAAAAATATGTATAAAAAAAGGTCACAAAAACGAATAAAAATTTCTATAATTCTATCGAAATTTCCATAATTCTATCGAAATTTTGTAAGGATTATCTTTCATTTTCGTTATCCTTTTTTCCTTATTAGATCCTTATTTTTATATAAATACCAAATATTGAAGAGTAAATTCTGCTAAGGTAATCATTGCAGTTGAAGGTATAAATAACAGAGAATAGTAAGCAACATTTTTGTTCTCAATCACTAATCGTTCAATATATCTTAAGTTGAAATAAGTTTACGATAGAGAAAAGAAGTCAGAAAAGTATATTCGATCGAGACCAAATCTTTTATACCGATTAGCGTTACCCTAAAAAAGGCTAAAAAACAAGCACGAGGCCTAAATTATCATACTCTATAGTATTGGGTGGGCGCCGCTGATGTTTTCTATTTTCAGAATAAAAGTCGAAATTTTATCATGTTTTGGTTGTGATTTATCAGTAACGAGCAAAAAAGGCGAAAAGCAAAGACGTGATGGAAACATGTACTGTACGCGTGTTCTTGAAAAGTTTAGGTCATTTTCAAATTCTGTGGAAAATATGGTGGCGATATCTTTGTTTTTGCGAACAGGAGGATGTTTATCACATGTACTACACAGTTGAACAAACGGACAGATGGACAAATGAACATACGGCCATGCTTAGGTGCATTTTAAATTTGAATCTGGCTAAGATTTTGTTTACTTTATGGATCTGAAAAATTAAATTTCAGTACAGTATAAAATTGGGTAGGCGTGTTCAATTTTTCCTATTTTTGTACAAGTACTGCAGCAACGCCCATAGAATATACGTTGACATGTGTGCAGATTTTTCTACTATAGTTTACGAGTAATGAGCAACAAACCAATTTAGTACTCGCGACTGATACTGTAGACATGTCCTTCGACCAGCTTGGGCCGTTTTCAATATTAACCTGCGTGCAAGAACTTGTAGTGCTTCGAAGTGAATAGCTCGTAGTCATTTTGCGGCCAGGAGATTATTCATACCAGACATTACAAGGACAGACAGACGGACATTCTTGAATCAATTCAGAATTTTATGCTGACCACGAATATATATATATATCCTCCGATGATGGGTGCAACAACTAACACCATCCAAATAAATCTTCTACACTTTACTAGAAAGTGTCACATATGTAGTTGAGGTCTTCCCTGAAAAATCAGTCAAATATTTCGATTGACTCTAAAGTTGAAAATCATTCATAAAACTTCAAGCAAAACAAATTTTTCTATTTCAAAATTTTTGGTGCATTTTTCCCTTAAAAAAAAATGCCTTTGTCCTCTTAATAAGAATAATAAAGAATTTATACAAATTTGGCTTAAAATATATTATAATCTATTAGATTAATTGCATTAGTATGGAAAACACGGACTCATCTGGAATGGAGATCAAATATTTCAAGGCCACTTCAATTCATCCCCCTCACTATTATAAATCACTACGCCAGGGTGCGAAAATTGAAGAAAGGCGAGCCGACATTGACGACCAAATTAACTCTCTGTTGCATAACGTCCACGAAAATTTGCGAGAGCAAAAATTTAGGAAGATCGCCGAACGAATAATGAAAGCCAGTGAGTTGAAAAAAGAAAATGCAAACTAACCCATCAATTTTGGATAAGTCGAAGCCGCTCGTACATCATCCCTTCCACATGGATGAGGCGAATGAGTTTACCTCAAGTATTCTATAATCTACCAAACTGTAGGCTAGAATAAGAATGATTTTATCGTTACCACTTTTGCAACTTTCTAATGGATTTTATACCGCACAATAAAATAGAACAAATAGGTCGTGACGACCGTGATCAAGTTGCAGCGATTTCTTTCTTTTTGTGTTAGGGGCTCACTCGCTATCAGCTTTTTATTTAGCCGTGTGCACACAGTTTGTCTTCATTCTACAAACAAAATGAATGCAAGCAGCAAGGACTTTGAAAAGAAATATCCCCAATACTGTGGATCTTGAAGCAAAATGTATAAATGAGCGACTGCGAAGCAAGGGATTCGAAAATAAAAAAAAATATATACGTCACACAATATAGGAGAGAACTTAATATATACATGTGATGCCTATAATAAGTGATGCCTATAATTGAATTGATGATACAAGCGACAGAATAGTTTCGTCGTACATTTAATTTTTACAAACAGAAGTTTGTAGTTTAACTATCTGGGTGTGTGGACAAAAATGAAATTTCTGACATTTAAGTAACTCGGTAAAGTTGATGCCAACATTTGAGCTGCTAAGATCCATCATCTATCGATTATCATATTTACATCTGCTATACGCAAGGACTTGTAATATGTTTTTAGAGATGTAGTCAAGATGGCATACAACGAAACCGAGAAAGCAAGATATTTAATTCAGTCTTAATTCAGTGTCTGTTGGCACAAACGATTTCGTGATCCAAAATTTCCCTGATATATTATTTATCCATATCATCATGAGGTTAGCATGTTCCCTGGAAATTAGTCTGCAGTTAACTTGAAAAACAAGATATCTAGCCATATTAATTGCCGACGGACCGACGGGACAAGTGCTGAAGAAAGCCGGTTATAGTTAGTTGATTTTGTGAACATTGGGTAATAAGATCCATATGTTTATTTTCCTACTGCAAGGGAACCGGAGTGAATAGTAAATTTGCACGTCATCAGCATAAGCACGTGCATACTTAATGAAACACATCCAGCCTACTAAACGCAAATTTAATGGTTCACCATTTAGTATATTTGCATGAATTGCAATAAACCGAATTTAATCTCTGAATTGAATTTAAAAACTGAATTCAAGGATACCGTAAATCCGGATACTACGAAGCATTTGTCTTCTCTTGTGATAGATGCTTCAGTGTGTGAAAATCGTAAAAAAAAAAAAACGAGAAAGAATAAACGAAACATTCACAGAAGCTTTCATTCTGTGTGCGTATAAGTATGACAAGCATTTTGCTGAAGTAAGTGGGTGTGACACACAATACCACTCATATGTTCATAATTTAGAAGATTTACAATGCATACCAGTGACAGTAAGCAATTTATGATAGTAAAGAGACTCAATTTAATGAAATGGCATTTTAAGGCATTTTTCACATCAGTATCTTTAAAAAGGGACGCCAATGTCCTTTAAAGACCTCTACGGCAGGTATTTGCCTAGAAGAAGTTTATTGGTTTTTATTGCTTGCTTCAGGGTAAGGAAACAGCAATTATTTAACACATTGAAAGACTATTAAAAAAGGATTCAATGGAATCGTTTTTTGTTTTTGCTAAACAGAAATATTTTACATATTTTTAAGGAATAATTTCCTTCAACTTTTCCAGGAAATTATATAATTATGTACGAACGTACATACACGTGCATGAAAATGGATTCCTTTAAAAGTGGCTGCTCACATCGTCTCTGCAATCTATATCCGATATTGCATATTTCATATATAAAGATATGCTTGCATGTAAAATGAAAGGAGATTGAAAATGAATTAAAAAAGAAAAAGTTTTACAACAATGACAGAAGAGAACGATAGCATGACTTTTTTCTGTCAGAGACGAATAAATGTAACTTTCAGACAGTTATGATTGTTTATCAAACTACACATATATGCACTCATATAACCTAAGGTATACCGCGTTCTCTCTCCTGGTAAAAAGCAGGAAGAATAAATAGTTAAATAATGTATTGATGAAAAAAACGTTCTGTTTTAAGCTATTTACTCGACAATCCTGTTACAATAGTGTGGAAATATCGCATGTTTAGTTCAACAAAATTGAATTCCCTTAGAAAGAGAGCTAGTTTTAGGAAATAAATAATAATCGCTGCTCAGCTACGATGCGGCCAATTAAATACAAAACAATGGACAGAAAAGTTTCAGAATATTATTCTGAAGGGCAAGTTGGAATAACGGGATGCTAAAAAGTATTATACTCCCCTCCAACCGGGGCCGATTCCGAATATAGATTTCATATATTTGGCGAACTATATCTAATTAAACGAATCACGAATGCGCAACATGCTTGGATAACTTTTTTTTAGGGGCACAATCCCCTCCCTCGACAAAGCATATAATTACGAAAATATAAAAACACATTCTCCCATTCAGCCACGTTGGCTAAAGTGTAATGTAAGAGAAAGCCCAGAAAGTACACTATTTTCAGTCAATTTTTCAATGACTCTTGAGGCGAATTATTGACTTAGCTTGAATTCTATTAAAAACTTATACTCGCTTCGACTTTAAAAAAAGTCATTTAAAATGTGAAAGACTGCTCACCTATTAAGTGCTTGCAGGTATTTTGATGACATTTTCGCTTGAATAATGCATTTATTGAGAAAAATCGGTACAATTGGTACAAATTGGTATATTAATCAAAGTATTATCCAGCATTTTTTACAACTTTTTCCCGTCTTTGTGGCAACATGGCGTACTATCTCGAAAGAACGATATAGGTTTGACAGGATCGACTCTTTTTTTGCACTTCTTCAGCGTCTCGAAACTGCATGCCAGACAAGCCGTGCTGCATCGATATGGACAAGTGGTAATGATGAGAAGGTCTGGTTAGCATGCTGAGTGCGGCGGAACTTCCTATTCGATCTACAACAGTGTATCGTTGACAACTCCTGCAACGTGTGACCGTGATCGTTGTGATGCAAAAGAATGACTTTACGTCTGCTAATCGCTGTTGCTGTTCTTGTTTGCAACAATACATCGTTCAATCCGATTAATTGACATCCGCAGTAACAGTTTCCTTCGGCTCTAGCAGCTCATACTCCACAACACTTTGCTGATTCCTCCATATGCACAGCAAAACCCTATTGCCATGAATATTTCGATTCAGTGGCTCAGTGTATATGGCTCGCGTGGACTAACCCATGAATTTGTGCGTTTTGAATTGTCGTAGTAGACACACTTTTCATCGCAAGACACAATACGCCACAGAAAACACTTCTTTTTGCAATGGCATTTTCAGGGTTCGAAAGTTTTTCGAGAGTTTGGGCTGGGTTTTTGTCCAATAACTGCTGCAATTCATTGTCTCGGAACTTTTTTCGGTTTTCAGGTCGTTCTTTGTCGTTGATATCAAAATCAACACTTTCAAGCCGTTAAACCCACAAACGACAATTAGAGTATGATGGAGCAGCATCATCATAAGCTTATAAAAGCGTTTGATGGGCTTCGGCAGCAGATTTCTTCAAGTCAAAGAACAAGTAATGAATGTCGAAAATATTATGCAACTTTGAGCGTTCCATGATTAACGTCTGTATACACTGAATAAACCGATAACACTAAGTGGAAAAGTGTTATTTTATGTAGAGAAAGGTCAATATCACCGAATTTAACCGTTGAGTGTACTTCGCATTACTTTATCATTTTCACCAATAGATCTGAATACATACGAGCACCTAACATATGCAAAATTTTTTTTTATGATTTCAAATATTAAGAAAGCAAATAGAAAATGCGCTGCAAATTTTATTTCCAGATTTAATTCTAAAAGCCAAGCTCTAAAGCCAAGTTTATTGACCAAGTAGCCATCGATGGAGAAAAAGTGAAAATATTTAACTCGTATTTTGCAATGTTATGAAAGTCCGTACACGCACAGTCATCCATCGTTCCTACAACGCCGGAGTTAGTTTATAGCATAAAATTTTATCCGCCATTCGTTTTGTTTTAGCGACGTAAGGTCTTGTAAGTTTTTAGCACACGTATAGTACGTTGCCAACAAGATCTTTTAAAACTCGCATTTCAGCCCAACGCAATTGTAGGGAAGAAGGATGAATCGTGTGAAGCGAAGAAGCCCTAGAAGAAAACCTGAAAGGCCACTTAGGGACAAAGTGAACATATAACTATAGAGTAAAAAAGTAATGTTCGCCTGTCCAGGCAGAAAGTCTTACTTAGCTTGGGAATTGGGAGATTCTTAATCCTAATTCACTAAAGGCGGTAAACCTTCGAGATAAACAGCACAAAATACCGAAACTTGATCGATACGAACCGATCGAGCATACAAAGATCGAATGCGCAACTTTCAAACCACTTTTCCTCTCCCTTTCTTCTCAGTCATAAAACTGAAGTTACTCTCTGCACTCTATTGAAACTTCTTCACTTTAGCTAATATTTAACCAAGCTTCACTTTAATCCTGCATATGAATCGTGGAGAAACTAGAAGAAAAACTTTCCAAATGAAAAATTAAAATTAGCTAACATTACGCGAAGCTTTTTTTTATAGTTGTTTTTATTTGTTTTCCGTTTTCAATGTTTATACGCTGCAGTAAAAATAAAGAACAAAATAACAACAGTACACAACAAATATTATTTCCTTTCCATATAAAACAACAAGAGCTACTTGTAGTCGGCTCTAGTTGTTATACACGTGAGAGGGAAAACAGAAAACTATAATAATTCTTATGCAACTCCATATAGAAATCCCCAAACAGTCCTTTAGAGACTCCCTAAGGGTAGAAGGAGACATAGAGAAGCTAATAAGTTTGAAATCTTGTTCATTTTTTATAACAATTTCAAGACCCCTTAGCCAACAAATTGTTACGAGTTGATGGTGGAGGTGCTTTGATAGTTGCATTATTCAAAAGCACACAAGATCTTTGTAGTACGCCTTCGCTTATACCCCTCGCACTCTATCGCCCTTCCCCGTACACTACATCGTTACTTATATTATAACATAGTTAGGGTTAGTTTGCCGTAAAAGAAGTGAGCAGAAAATTGGCTCAAGTCAAACAATGGCGTTAATATTGTTGTTCTTGTTTTTATTATTGTTATATAGTTGTTGTTGTTGTTGTTAGCCATACACATTCACATTACAACTTGTTAAAGTTGATGACATAAAGCTTGATTACATATTAACAACATAACTAAACACATACCTGTAAACATTCATGCATTCATCAGCCTTTGTAAAGTTACTCGCAGAGTTCGCAAATGGAACTCTGGCGTGGTGGAAAAATAAAGACTTTATTGCAAAAAAAAAAAAGTGAAAATTTCTCACATTGTTTTAATGACGTTTAATTACATTTACAGTCTGTCGAGTGCCTTCTGTCAGAGTAAACCGAAAACAAAAGGAAAAATATATATATATATATATAATATAATGTAAATCACAAAAAACTATGAAAATACAATAACAGACACAATAACGGTTATGCATAACAGCAAACATTTAATTACGTTAAAAGTATGTATTACACAAAAAAGAAGAAAGAGAAAATAATATAAAAAAAATAGCAGTGAAGACTTCACTATTAAAACAAATTCTCTAGCGTGATATACAAAAAACTTATGCAATTTATTGATAATTATGTACATACAACAGCAAACAGCAAAAAAAATATCTACTCTCGTGACAGCTCTTCATTATTATTGTTTTCGTTTCGTTTTGTTTCCTTACATCTCTTATCTCCTTCAGACAATCGAGACTTTTTTTCTTTAATTTTTTTATGACTGTAGCTGTCTTGGCTCAGTTGCCGGTTTTTTAGCCTAATTAGCAAAAGCTCTACTTGTTTATGAACTGGAGTGTACGGTTTATCAAGCTAAAGACATAATCTATAGACACAAATTTCTTCAAAATTATTATATTATATGCACACACATACACATTTACATTGTCAACATTCTTACAATCATTTTTCAAACATAGATGCAGGCTTCCTTCAGTTAAGGAAGCTGTGAATGAAAACAAGTTGGCAGAAACGACCTATTTTCGTACGGGCTTAACCAAAAGGCCGGATTTGGGGTTAAATAAAATAAATCTCGTCAAAGTTGACTGAGTGGACCAGCGACAGTGTCCGTTTCAAAACGAATAGCATAAATTATCAAGAGTATTGAAAACTATATTACCGGGAGCATCGAATGAAAACGAGCATAACATCCATGTTTGAGATGGCCATGATTCTGCTGAATCAATTTGTTAGAAGAATAAACTATCATCCTTTTAGTACATGCAACGACAAAGTAAAGTTCATCTGGCCAATATTTCCAGCATTTTCTAAAAGGCAAATTCACTTGAGGCTGTAAACTGAGGCTTTCACTAAGTTTAATAGCAAAGCAAAAGAGCTAATGAAATGATTCAGGATAATTCAAGAACGAAAATATCGGAGTAGACTTTCACAAACAGAAGGGAACGTAATTAACACAGATTTAAGAGATGGAAGTTTGCTCAAATTAGATCCAGTACAATTGCGGGCCAGCCTTCCAGCAAGTCAAAAGGAAAATGTGCAAGATTCGGTTATTCAACTGACTGCCTTCAGATACAGTTTACAACGTAGCAGCAGTTTAAGTATTAGACAGTAAAGCGATACCTTGCGTCAAACTTTGTTTAGGGCAAAACTTATTGTCAACGATATATCTACGCCTGAAGGAAGAAAAGAAACAAGATCGCTCATCTAACTGCTTTCCCATGCCCTTCCCTATTAGCTAGGTATTCCAATAATAACGTAGTGGGGGCAGGTTGCGTGACCGCTTTTATCTTCCCCCGTGTGGAATCAGTCCAGACGGGGGACAAAATTTATTAGAACATAGCCGTATAACTCTGAAATGCATTAAAAAATTAGTGTTCGCGCTGATTGCGCACTATGGTGGATTATCTTATTTAACCACACCTAGAGATTAACTAACCAGCACATTCCTGCTTTTCATGAGGATGGTTGCCGTTATTTTTAATAAGAGGAAATTTCAAGATCCTGCATACTCGCATTTTCAAGCAAAGTTGTGAAGGCTTGTCGTACATGGACCGGGATATTTGGCAAAAAGTACGAATAGATGACGCGGCATAGCTCACTTTCTTGTTCATTCTCTTATCGTGTGATGTTGTTGTAACACATGTACGTTCGAAAAAATTCATTTCATTCAAATCATGTCAATCTACCCGGATGTAAAAGTCCAAGTTGTTACCTGCACTAGGTATCAATGTAAAATTTTGCGCAATTTAAAAATGTGGAATGAAAGTATCCTTTGTCGACCAATTGTCACATCCTGCTGCATTTAGTAGACATTCATTTCACATTTGTCCGAAGGCAATATAACTACCTGCCTACTTTTACACATGAACGTGGGATGAGCATACTACTATTCTGGATTTCTGCAATATTCATGGGAATGGCAATGTTACAGATTTATAAACAGTAAAGGCTTATCATCCTAAGCTCTCTCTTTGGCAAAGCAATGTCACCCATGCATTAGTACATGCATACATTCGCTTGGAGTTCTCGCTTAAAAAACATCAGTAGACATTTCCTGTACAAATATGTAGACTACCTATAAAAAAAACTATAATATAAAAAAATTCGCTACTATAATTCCACCGATTTTTCATTTTATTGCGTCATCATTTCAACCAAAAAGTAATGTTAAATAATATAACCATAATAGTAAAACCGAATAATTTTTTTTACTTTCTTGGCATAACAAGAAAGTACTATGCAGAAAACGAAAAATAACGGTTTGAGCTGAAAATGAAATTTTGTTATTGTCAAAAACCACAAGTAAATGATTGTTTATGCAGCAGTTATGCTTCTGCTTTTCATAGCATTTCAATTACTAGGCACTAAAAAAGTCAATCGTTAACAGCAACTGGCTTTAACGTTATTATTGACGTCTGTTGGCTATTATAAGTTCATTGAATACGATATACTGCCATGTGGGAGGAGAACATTTATTTACGAAAGTCAACCGTCCTTTTCGTGTACACTCCTCCGACACGCATCGCACATGCTGCTCTATGTCTCTGTTATACACAGCGTAAAAAGTTACCATTAATGCGGAGACTATTTGCTTGTGTTTGTTTTCTTGTTTTTAGGAGGTGCGTGACATTTGGAAAAGCACGTAGCAACATTGGCACCCAAACGAATTATACTGAAATGGATGAATTCATAAAAGTTTCCAAAAACCGCGCACATTCAAACATTCAGACAATGCTTAAATAACATAAACAACCAGATCAACGTACTCCTTAACATCAAGTAAAATGTGTAGCGTGTGTGATAATTTAAGTTTGAATTGCCAAACGTACAGTACAGTGAAATGAGTTTCTTAAATTGACTTGTATGTGTGTGTGTGTGTGTATGCATGCAAAAATATTATGTAAATTTTTTGGCAAAGACAAAACTTTTTCCAAACAATTTCCTCTACAATTTATGCCCATATATACGATAATGTATATGAGTTTATATACAACACACACATATAGAAGTTGTAAATACTTTAATTAACTTTAGCGCAAACAAAAGCAAATAAACTTTAAACTGTTCAATTGTTATACTTTGACTCAGACTCTCCCAACTAAATCTTTAGATACACCGAAGATTGTTCTCTAGTGTTTGGTCGACCTCCATTAACACGATTAAATAGTTCCTCTACCCGATACGTGTAAAATATAACAAGAAGCCTTTAAAAAAATTATAAACTATTTCTGCCTTTTCGTCACGATTTAGGCGTTTCGGTCGAAGCAATTACAATACAATTTTTGGAGCTATGGATACGAACCTTTCTCCATCCTTGTTTTATTTAGTCTTTCACCAGCCATCTTTCGTCCTTTCATCTCTCCAACCTTTGTCACTTTATCTTTGTTTGGCTGTCCAAAAATTAACGATTGACGGACGGACTGAAAAACAAAGAGACATAGCTATATAAACTCAGAATCTGGCATCGATCTTAGCAATGAGGCTAATGATACTAAATAAAAACAAAGGAAGGATTCCGCCAGAACTCCGCCTAAGATAACAGCGAGCGCTTAGGATCGCTTGAAGACCTACTCCAAAAATGTAAACATAAATTTAACCTCTCTTATCTTTGCTTAAGCTAAAACTTGAAGTACTCGCAAGAAGTACAAATGTCCAATCGACTATTCCTTCGCGGTATACTTCAGCATTGACGCGGTCTTTTAAATCTCATTTCAGATACATCTTTCTAATAGGAATGTATCTGAGAAAAACTTCCTTCCTTGCATATCTATAGATTAGGTTATCTACATTATACTAATGTGGTATGATGTGCCGAGGGGTCATGCTTTCCTTTTACTTTTTTGTAATATGTACAGAGCTTTTTTAAAAATATATAAAAGGAAAAATCAAATTATGAGCACCGAAAACATTTCATCTGATATTAAAGGAACAACAAAGAGTGCTTCTTAAGAAATAAGAAAACATCGTCATATAGTCAGTGACTGAAAAGATTTTGAAACTCTGCTCTTAATTCATTGTCAGTTAAACGTTTAATTAACTACAACAAAAGCAATAAAAATATATAAAAAAAAACAAACAATACACGCACAAAAGCATGCAGTATTTTAGGCTAAATATTGAGAACTTTGTACGGTCAAGTTTTTCTTATTCAGTTTCCCCACTCAGAGCATTCCCTAGCATTCATTCGATAAATTCTTTTCAATCATTTACAATATGAAGAAATGAAAATAAAGGAAGAATGTATATACGTACACATGTACGCCACGTGCACACACTTTCATAAACGCAAAGAGAAAAGAATGAAAACAAGCAAAAAAAAAAAAAGACTTAAGCTGAAAGGAATTCAATTGAACTGACTATCGGCCAGTTGTGAAATGGATTTTTTTTTTAGTTTTTGTTCACTTTATTAAATTTACTCGGTTCTCTTTCTGCAAAAGCCATACTAAGGCACATATACAAGCAAGTTCGTCACAACACTATCTGCCTACCTTTCCTAATGTGTGTTTCTTTAAATACGCTTTTAAGGTTAATCTATATATGGAGCAATTTGTTGCTAATGTCAGTTACTTGTCCAACTTAATACGGCCATAAGTGTTGTTCTTCTTGGTTCTTTTGTTTTTTTTTTTTTTTTTTTGTCCAATTTCATTATTTCAACATAGAACAACCTGATAATGAAGACAAATATTTACTGTTTATTGTAACCGCATTTAAGCGACTTGAGATAGTTACTCAATAAAATTGTTGTTCTTTCTATTACCACCAGCACAAGATTTTATTATTTATTTTCCTTTCGTTTTTTCTCTTTCTTTTTTCTAAAAAAAAAGTTGTCACAATCTTAACCCATTTTTCAAGCATTTTCAATATCCAGTTTTTGTAACAGATTTGCGGTCGGGATGAAGCTTCACGTGTCTGCATGAAAGCTGATGACCTTATTGCGGCCATAAACGTGATTATGGTTAAACATATTGGATATTTGTTAGCTAAGCTGCCTGTGGGTTGAGAAGTTCCCTGTTTTTAACTTGCTTGACCGCTTATCGGTCTAATGTTCTATTTACTTTTTCGTGTACATATAATGCAAAGCATAGGAAAATGTGTTCAGTTCTTGTACACGGAAAAAAACATGTCCAGTTTGCTCCAGTTTCTGTGGGGCGCTTTTATATGAAATGTACACCATTACCAAAAAAAAAAAAAAGAAAACTGGAAAACAGAAACCACAACAATAACGTCCTAACATAAATAGACAATAGAAAGAAACTCGTCTAAAGCACTTGTAGTGCTGTGTTTGTTCCACATGCAATTCGAGTGTCAGTAATTTTAAAGAATTTTGCCACTAATAACTGAAGAGAACTTGACCATGCTTTACTAAGTAAGTGTAATTGTATAAGTGCACATAGGCGTATAGAAATCGGTGTGCAACCGCTTCCATACATTCGTGCTTTGGCATGCCTTATTTTGTATAGAAATGCATTCTATTGACATTACACCAAAACTAATAAGTCCAATACGACAACTAGTGTGCCGTGCAAAGATATAAACGTTTAAATGCACTAAGTGTTGTACAAACGGATGAATATGTAAGGCATACTACATACATTAAAAAAGCAACATTTTTGTTGTAACACTTCTAATAATTCATATGTGTTGGGTTTTTCCAGTTTCCAGCAACATTAACCATTATTGTGGACGAACGTAATAATAGAAGTTATTGTTTGTATCCAAGTCATTTCTCTAAAGGAACAACAATTTTTTATTAGGTTAATCTCGAAATAATGAAGTTTTCCCATTTCCTGAAATGAAAATCTAAACTGACGAAGGAAGACTCTTCCTGAAGCAAGTTATAAAAATATATTTGGCTTTGTTCCGCAAAGCAAAAGTTCTGTTGATTAGAGGTATAACCTCAAAAAGCACTCGTTACGCTAACCGATTACATCTCAGTGGATCTTATTGCAAATTCATTACGTTGTTGCTAAAAAAGCCAACTGAGAGACCACAACCAAATAGTGTGAAAAGTACAGCCAGCATCGTTAACAGCAACCACCTCTCAGCACGTTCCATATCCCGCACAGAGACACGAAGACGAGGCCAAGATGAGGCCAATATATCAATCGCACTCTATGCCAAAGATCCTAATTTACGTGTCTTTATATGTTTTCGTAGATCAGAATTTATGGATAAATGAGCAGATAGTATATAGTAAACAATGGCTGAACCCTCTTCGCAATATGAACTTTCTAAAAATGAATTCGATAAAGGTAATAAAGCAATGAATTTTTATCAATATCTTGACAGGATAGAAAACGAAAACAATCAAATTCTTCTAAACTTAAAGCAATGATAGTCCTTAGGATAAAACTACATTGAATATCAAGTTTGCAAATCGCCATTCCTTTCTATGTTCTCATAATGGCAACAACACTGGCAACGACGACAACAATAATAGCAATCACTCCGCAAATCTTAATACTCTGTGAGCTTTCCTCAGCCGCTATAAGGTCTAATGAGTTTAGTTATTAAACAATAAAAGGCAGTTAAGTAAAAATATTGACAAAAAATTTCTTACATAATGATAAAAATATACCCAATCACACCTATTAAGTTAAGAAGAGAGAGTGGTGTTTATCATTTCAGCCCAACTACCGACAGTAAACTTGGGGCTTAAGGTGTTCAATTTCTTCAACATTTATCGAAGATTCACAAAAGATGGACTGCCACTGTTTTGTATAGATTTAGAACTAAGTGCGGATAACAAAGGATTTTATGATCTAAAATGGGTTTATGATGACGTCGTTAAGGTTGAAATTCCTTCAGAAATCAATATCATCGCGGTAAAGACTTTAGAGTTTTTTTAGGATTAAACTACTGAATAAAATCTTGCGTTTTCCATAAATTATCCACACAATTAAAAAAAATGCCTCTTAAAATGCAACTTCTTAAGACGTTATGCCCAGCGACCAAGTTAGCAAGCAAGCTCATGATAAGCGAGAATGCCTTCCGCCTAATAACCTAATCAGGCCTAACGCTGCAAAGAGTAGTGACAGCAATAATCTTACCAACCACAAATATGTAGAGTTCAAGCTTCCAAAGTTCGTTGGGATAACAAACACTCTCATCAATATAACGACGCTATTGGTCTCTGAATTATGCAAACAAGCCTACGAATTGCTATATGAATGGCTTTCCAATCGCATTCATTTATAGCGCTGTCCTAACGTTTACTTATTGACCGTAAAATATATATGTAAATGAAAAAGTAATTATTACTTAAAAACTGAGGTAAATGTGGAAAAGCCGCATTACTTATAGGGCTACCCAATAAGTCCTCTTTTCGATTTGGTTTTGCTTTTTAGAACAGAATACAACTGTTGGCACACTAAAAGTAACAAGAAAAACAACAACAGCAACAAAAGCAGCGAAAACGGAATGTGATTCAATCGATGGCATAAATGCCAGACCACATGTCGCTCAATAAGGAATGGTAGCCAAGCAAACAGTCAGCATGCACACAATATTTATGATCGGTGTAAAACGTTAGTTATAGACGAGTTGGTAAAATAATAGAGAATTTTATGGCTATTGTTGTTGTTGTTTATGCTGTTATTTTTCGCTACTATTAACTATGATATTACAGCCTATTCTATCATTTAGTTATTTAGCCAGTTTTGTTTATATGTGTCAGTTTTGTACATGGGATTTTGGACAACTTGTTTATTACATATTAGAAGAAAAGAAAAAGGAAAACATGGCAAAAGAGAGAAACATAATATAATAAATTCATTGTTGGTACGAGTTCTCTACACTGTGTGTGTGTTGATGTTAGAGAAGAAACAAATGATAGTGCACATATACGGTTTATGACACACACACGTGCGTGTCTGTCTTTTTGTAGAAATTACGATATCGGCACTTGTATCATCCTTCTTCTCTTTCGCTCTTATGAAGTTAAATTTCAAAAAGTCGATCTTTAGGTTTATGAAACTTGGATTGGATTGGATAAACCACTATTGACTGCAAGCCTTAAAGCTTGAAAGAAAGCACAGGGAGAATTCGTTTACAACATTTCTCGCGATGGACCGCAAGGAATAAAATTCTTAACCGGCCCATATACGCTTTGCTTTTATATATTTTTTTTTTGTAAAGCTTAACTTTTTAACTTTGTTTCATTCTCCGTCGACAGGTATTGTAGCACATGAAATTTAATGATGCTTTTGCCTTCGGGGCGTTCCAACGGCGATGTACATTCTCCTTTAAACAATAAAACGAAACCAGCCTATCTAACAAGAGCAACAACAACAGCGACAACGCAACTAAACAACACAAACAGCAATGTCAATAGAACGGAAAATGGCAGTTACGCGTTATCATTATCGCAAATGCAAGCTGCGGCAATTACAACAGCAGCAGCAACAATGTCGCTGCAATCAACACTACCATCGTCAGCAACATCGCCATCGTCAATCAGCAGCAAACACAATCCCGTTACTACAGCTAATTCGAAATTATTACATCGACCAAAAACACCACCGCTACGAATATCAACAACAACATTGCCTTCAGCATCCACTCCATATCAAAAGACGACAGAAACGACAGCAGCAACAACACCAAGATTATCGACATCAAATACGGACGGAAGTCAAAGCGAAACTGGACCATTGGCGTTGGAACGCTTCACGAACGAATCCAAAGTATATATTGCAAACGGCGTTGTCAACTCACAAACTAATGCTGCCTCGATTCCGGTGACTTCTGCGATCGATAATTGGGAAGAAAATGACCGACATTTAAAGGCCATGCAGATTAAACTCAAAGAAGGTTGGAGCGTACATGTGGGCAACGAGGGCCGGTTATATTATTGCAAGTGAGTAACAAGCAAACATTCCTAACACTCATGCCCAACACGACATCTCCCAAAACATAACGATTCTATTCAAAAACACATTAAATTAAATTATTTTTATAACATAAGTTCACGTGTTTGTCTCCTTTTATTTTTTGTTATTTATTCATTTTTTTTAACATTCAATGACCGTGAAGTGAGTTGAAATTGTTTTTATTGTTATTTCTGTCCCCTTTGTTATGCAAACTCTTCCAGCAAAAGATACTATTTTCAATTTTAGCACAGTTTCATGTTTATGTATGTCGGTCGAAGTGACTAACACACTAAAGCATCTGGCCTGCAAGAAGAGCATACAAGAACACAGAGAAAAATGATACATAACAACGTTACCGTCACCATCACCAGCAGCAACATAAACTAATTATTACAAATTGTTTCAAGTGATTTTTCGCTTAGTTGCACAATTTAACAAAACGAACAAAGGCGGAAAAGGCCAAAATTGAATTAATTATATATCGCCCATTACCAGCTTCAGCTTACAATGCGACCATCAACATCATCATCGACTCAGCACAATTGTCGTTGTTGCCTGTTCTGTCATCATCGTTGGTTGGACTTTTAATAATTTTGTTATTTCTGTCGTTAATGAAATGTTATGCACTTGAATGAATGCATTCTAAGAAAGAGGAATACGTCTGCGTCAATCAATCAGACAGACAGTTAGTCAGTCAGCTAGCCAGCCAGTCAGTCAATCAGTTGTACAGTTTCTCAACGTAGTATTTCTTCCATCCACTTTCTGTCACAAAGTGTTCACTGAACGGCGATCAAATTCATTTCCACGATAATTAACAATTATTGCGAATAATTATAATAAAATACAACAACATCAATAATAGCTTAGTTTTATTTATCAAACCATTGAATGAACATTAGCGACATTTAGCAAAAACTTTGAACCGAAAGGAAATAAATAAAAACTCAATTTAGTACTCAATGAGCAATTTTTTACATCTTCCTCTTGAAAAAATCATTGGGCGCCGCCCATTCTTTTCGCAACCTATCCGCGGACAGGAGAAAACGATCACCATAGGAGGCATATTTGAAACGCGGAATGGTTAAATGAATAGTTTGAGACTACAAACCAAACAAATCAAACGACCGCGATAACGTGGCAAAAGGGTAAACATAAATTAAACCGCGTGTTGACCACGAGAGTATGAACAATGCAAAACTGTGCACATAACGAACACGGCAGAAAGCAAACAAATGTGTCTCGTCAGCGGCAGCCTTAAAACATTAAGTTCATAAACAAGATGTTAAATGCCGCAACCGTGAAAGAGATAGCAAGACGTGTATTAAAGAGATTTGCGTAGAATTTTTTGACGGAAATAATTACCTAATCTCCAGTACACTTATTCTTATTTTGGAGGATAACATCTTTGCTCCCTTTAAAACATTACATTTTTACCTCTTACCTCTTTTTCCTCGTTTACCTCTTTGCACTTTCTTTTAACTCACGTGATCTGGCTGCAACGATACCCCGGTCAAAGCTGATCCTTTCGTTGCTTTTTCATCTGATCGATTCGGGTGCAACGTCGTGGGCTCTTTTTCACTCTCTCTCCTTAAAAGAGCAAAGTAGCGTCGGATGATTCCTTTTTCCAACTCTTCGTTCATTATTATCTTTATTCATTTTCTATATGTATAACTTAATTAACTCTCAGAGCATAGCTCAAGAACTAGTGGCGAAAAGTGGCGAGAATATCTAGAATTATGATATATTAATTAAATCGTATTCGAAATACAACAATAATCGATTTTTAACCCTTCATTTTCTTATTAGCCACTTTACTCAAACTTCAAGTTGGTTACCCTCTTGTGAGGATTGGAGTAAACAAGAAGATTTACCATTTGGCTGGGAAAGAGGCATTGATTCCAAAGGACGTTCTTATTATATTAAGTGAGAACATTGTTTTTTCCTCAAATATTTCTCATTTTAAAATTTAATAAACCTGTTTTTTTTATTCAATAGCCATTTAAATAAAACTTCAACCTATGAAGCACCTGAATGTGTACGATGGGACGAACATCCCCCTGAGCCAAGGGTTGTGCTATTACAACGCAGTCCTACCATGGGTTTTGGTTTTGTAGCGGGCAGTGAGCGACCTGTGATAGTGCGTTTCGTTACCGAGGACGGTCCTAGCATGGATAAACTACAGCCGGGCGATCAGATCCTCTCGGTTAACGAAGAAGATGTTAAAGATGCCCCCCGTGATCGTGTTATACAATTGGTTAGGGCGTGTGACACGCAGGTCACTTTGACGGTCTGTCAACCAGTGTACAGCATTACGCCAGGCCGCAAGTCTACTCTCCTATCGGCTGGGAAAAAAGCAAAATTAAAAACACGACCCAGTCGTGTGCGTTTCGCTGAAAGTGTTTGCGTGAACGGAGCTCCTTTATTTCCAGTAAGTTTATTAAACGCGCATACGTATTCGAAACCAAATCTGAAAGCAAAAATTTATTCTTTCTTTCAAAAGCCTTCGGCCTTCTCATTAGGTGATATTTGTGTCCCACCTATGGCCAATGTTTTGAAAGTGTTTCTAGAGAACGGGCAAACAAAGTCATTTAAATACGATACTACCACCACCGTACAGGTACTTCCAGTTATTATGTTAATTCATTCCATGCCTAGTTATTCTTTTGATATACATTTCTCATGTTTAGGATGTTGTTACTTCACTACTAGACAAGTTATGCTTTACTACACGTGAAATTTTCAGTCTAGTTCTGGAACACGTAAAAAGCCTTAAACGTAATAAATTAACGTTGCTGGATCCGGAGGAGTCCTTAGCTCGCGTTAGTTGTAAAAATTATTTTAGCTCTTTACGAAAGCACATTAAGAACGATATGAGTATTCTTTTTAACCATAGATTGCTTCACGTCCTGGTGCCCATAAATTACGTTGCCTTTTTCGCGTGACTTTTGTTCCTATATCCGCTGCAGATTTGGCTCAAAAGGATTTGAATGCGCTTGATTACTTATACATGCAATGTTGTAATGATGTCACGCAAGAACGTTTCGCCCCCGAACTACAACCGGAACTGGCCTTGCGGTTGGCCGCTTTGCACATGCACCAACACGCTCTCTCCAACAATGTAACTCCCGCCAAGTTAACGGTCAAGGTGGTTGAGTAAGTTCGTTTTATTTATGTCTTAGTAATATATAATAACTTCAATGTCTTTTACTGTACAACAGACGCGAATTCGGTCTAGAACGTTTTGTGCCAACTTCTTTGTTTGAGGGCATGAAGCGCAAGGAATTAAGACGTTTAATTTCGCATTTTCTTAAATTGAATGCCGAAATGACAGGCTCTTCGACCAAAGTTCTTACTCAGCTACAAGTAATCATATTGCTTGACTTAATTGTTTTCTAAATAGCGAAAATAAATGTTTTGGACTTTTACAGGCGAAACTTCATTATTTGGATATAATAGCCAGCTTACCAAGCTATGGAGCGAAGTGCTTTAGCACTAACCAAAGAGAAGGTCTCGAACGCGTTTTATTAGTTAGCCCACGTTTCGGCCTAAGTCAAATTTCAAGTGCCAGAAATGCTGTGGTAACTGTTGCAAAAATTAACATGCCACCATATTTAGTCCACATTGGTTCGTTATTTTTCAGCCGCAACCTGTGTCAGCAATTGAGGACTTTAATCATGTGGTTGTCAACAGAGAAGACGATATAAACTGTAGTGTAAGCATTTTCATTCAAGGAGACCGAGTTATTAAATTCTTTATGGAAGACCGTGATGCGTGTGAATTTTCTCTTTGCCTTGCTGGCTATTACCGTCTTATTACGGGTAATTGTTGAAATACTTATAACTCCTTTTTTTGCGTTGTTAATACAATTTCATCTGAAGGGAGAGACTTACCTCTGGCTCGAGAACGTGAACCTGTTGATGACGATAATGCTCCTGCATATCTAGCTCAGCACACTGTTCTCCCGGCTGCCTGGAGTTATCTCAAGCCTTATCACAATCGACCACACAGCATTAATTTTTTGATGTCGCCACCTTATCATCCAAGTAATAAATTAAACTCCAATGAATTGATCGTACAGGATTATTCCCTTACTTTGTGTGACAAAAATATGAACTCCAAGGCCATGGCAAATAGCAATCATACCAACACCAAGAAGATGCCTTTCATAAGTCCTGCTGCCTTGGACTTAGATATCCACAGTGTAGTGGCCACCGAATTGCTAGAGGAAGCCAAAGATTCGGGTATGAGCGATAGTAGTGGTGGCGGCGGTAGTAACTACGGCGGTGAACGCAGTCAAACCAGTAGCATTTGTAGTGCAAAAATGGAGGCTAAAAACGAGGAAGTATTAAGACGGGTCCAAGAAATGCAAAAGATGGTTGAAAACTCTGAACAATACTTAAACGAACAGGGTGAAATTACGCAGGAGTATTCTCTGACAACCACCCTTGGCAGGACCTGCCCAACGGGTAAAAATTGTGGCGAAAGTGACAACCTAACGATCACTACTTGGAAGAACCCAATTAGCGTTGTAACGGATACTGTTTGTGCCACTAATATTATAGAGTTTGATAGCGATTGCGATAGTTTAAATAGCAGTAAAGTATCCTCCAATGAGGAAACACCCCAGACTTCTGCTCTCAAACATAGCGATTCGTTGGTATTATTGGCGGAAACCATCAATCAAGATTTGAGCGGCATAAATCAAGGTCTTAATTCCATCGGTGGTCATCAAGCAGATTTGCGCCGCCGAAAGCCTAGCCTTAGTGAAACTTCTAGTCCCCGGCCTGAACGTAAAGTCAACGGTTTCAGCCAGTTGCTAAGTAATCTCCAAGCCTTAGGCACGGATTTATCACAAAGCGAAAGCGATTCAGAGTCAATAGCATCACCCACGAACTCGCCCACCATTCGGCGACCTTCATTATTAAACACTAACGACAAATCTAGTCGCAAACAAAACTTAGCAAATCGTAGCAGTTTCGGCTTACATAGTCCCGACAGTAATACATTCGGTGTGGAAACAAAAGATTATAATCTAAAGGAATACCTCAAGCAATTAAAAGAAATCAGCAATGTGGACAATTTTCGTCAAGATACGGATATAGCTGCCAAGAAATTATCAGAGATTTATGGTTTCGAAATACGTGGAGACACGTTTATAGAGACCGATACAGACTTAATAGATTTACGTGCCATACCTCCACCTCAGACACCAGATGAATTAGATGCTCTTTCATTACTGAATGCAGCTCCCCAGGGCTTCGATGACATCGCCAAGAAGTCATTAGCGGAAGTAGCAGAAGGTGATTTAGATAAATTCTTGGAAAAAGTGGTTGTGGCCCCACCAACACAAAAAGCTACACCAGCTAAAGAACTTACACCCGAAGAAATTATGTCTTACATAATACCGCCACCACCAAATTTAGACGACGTGGAAAACAGTACCAAAAAAGAAGATGTGAAGAGAAAAAACAATCATGTGCCAGAATCACTTTACAGCAATTCAGCACCAAATAACAGAGAAAAACCTGCGCAGCTAGAAAAATTTAATGGCAACGAAGGAAAGCATATTATAGAGTACGCCACAGTAGAAAGAAGAAGTAAATTTTCTTGTTGCCCCAAGTCGAGAAAAGATGAAGTGAAAGACATCCAATCTGAAATAAAATTACCACCACGTTCACAGTCTTTGGAACAACCAATACCAGCTAGACCACCAAAAAGCGCAGAATTAGTACAGCGCTATTCACCAAAAAAGCAACCTTTAGGCGAAAAAAATTGGCCACGTAGTGACAGTAGAGAGTTAAAATATGAAGAGAGTCCACCCTTGCTGCCCCCTCGTATCAACTATAATGCAACTAGCCCTCGCGGTCTACAAATAGGAAATTTTGACGAACAGTTGCCTATATTGGGAACAATGGTGAGTCCTTTAGCACCTAAAAAACCACCTTTACCTCCCATCGTAACAAGACCATTCTTACGCAAAAGTCCTTTGCCTACCAACTACCCACTGACAGCGGATATTAAAACTTCACCTCCCAGCATACAACCGCGTTCATTTCAAAGTCCTTCATCATGTAGTAGTTCAGCAGGCCAATCTCCCACGTTACCCACACCACAAACACCTACGCAGGCTCAGTTATTTCAACAATATCATTCCACTAAGAGCGGAGACTATCGCGATCAACAAGCAAGACCATCCCCAGCCTATCCTCTACTATATTCACCGCAAATGTCACGAAAATTGCAAAATGCCAGTCCGGTAAAACCAGTTAATAATAATCTAACCGGATTGCCAGCAAACATTACCAACAGTGGTAGTAAGCTCATTATTAAAAATGGTCATGTCATAGATGCAGAACAATTACTAGTGAAAACCGACGTAGCGATGGCTGGTTTGCTGGTAAAACTCGACCAGGTAGCTGCCCAATGTACAGCTGCTCAAGCCGCTGGCGGTGGTACTAGCATCGATGAGGAAAAATTCCAAAGAGCACGCAATGAACTTACCGAACAAACGTTAGCTTTGGTTACAGCTTCTAAATTTTTAGTAGTGGCCATGTCCGATATGACTTTATTAACATTGCCAGAACATTTGACCTCCTGCTTAACTGCAATAAGACGCATAACTGAGTTAACACAAGACATGACACGGCATACTTCAGCACCACTGCAAACGCGAAATATTGTCTTGAAAGTGCACGATGTTGCGTCATCATTTCGAGAATTGGTCGGCGTTCAAATCGGACCTTTAGGAGCTGGCCAATTGGCACTGCAAGCAGAATGTTTAGCTAACGTCTTGGCAACACTATTGCGAAGTTTGCGAGTTTTCTCACCATAAAAAAGCAATGCTTATATACATGACGTTAGTCTTGTATGTCATGTGTTCAAACCAAATAATAATCGTGTAACATAACATATCGTTTAAATTTTACGAGGTGATGATTGAAGATAAGTAGTGAATAACAAAAGACGTCTTTTTTTATCTCTATGTCTTTCTCGGTCTATCTTTCTATCTACTGCTCTTCACTATAGCTGCAACAATATAAAAAAATCATTAGACGCAATTAAACTTAAATCTTATATATATTTGTAATGGATAATAACTCTCACATCCTCATTATAGATTCTTTCACATATATACACAGAATCGTATATATCAACAAAATTTTCATATAATAACTATTTACTAAATCTTGATGGTAGCTGACTTTATTAACAACAAATCTTAAACAAATCAAACAACACATACACACACATACACACGCGTCCAACATTTTCTTAAATTACATAAATCCTACGCCTAAAGAAACGGTTTTTTTTTTTTAGGACAACTCAAGAGCATAACTTGAAAGAATCATATCTTATGTACAGAGACAAGCACCCAGAAAAAGAGATAGTCGCATGCAACTACCTATATACACAAATACACGATTACCGTTTTTCTACACACGTAAGATATCTTTTCGTTTAATCTTTGTACTGAACTGAAATATCCCTTGACTATCCATTGTCTCTATCTCACTTGCATATAATATTATACTCGAAAACACAAATTTATTTTGAAAAAAGAAGAAAAACAAAAAATAATAACAATAATAATAATAATCAAAATTTTAACTTGTGATAATTATTATTAAAGACCTTTGTTATATTCGCGTACAAATGAGTTGAAAAATGATAAATATATATGCCATTAAAACGTCTAGTCGGTCACGTCCGATCATTGAATGCTTTATAGAAAAACAGAAAGGCGATCCCACTATTATTTAAAATTTAAGTTATTTTCATTAGTCTTCTTGTTCCTCATTTTGAAAATTCGAAACAGTATACGTAGCACATAGTATTTCGGGCAAAATTTCCCACAATCGAGCAAAAAAACGAAAGATAAAATAATGATTTTATTTGTCGTTTGACGCTCACAAAAGTTTCGAAGACGAATAATTGACGGAAAACCTACTTAAGATCCACTTAAGATTCTGCTAAAATGTTCTGTTCTATTGAATCTGTTCACGGAACCTATTTTTTCGAAAGCTTAAAGATGAATGGGATTTGTTAAGAAGCTGCAATCTTGATTGCTACACGAATTGAAATCAAGAGGCACGGAATTTCGCTTTTCGTACTAAAATTTTGCTGCATAGACCACAAAGTATTTTGATCATTGATGAATAACCTTCACCTAAACAGCGACATTTAATAGCATCTTCAGATTCACAAAATGCTACCCTACAGATATATCCTAACTATGATTGAAGTAAAATGCTTTTAAAAATATAATAAAATTTTGCTTTGGCTCTTCTACGCAATAACATAATCAAACAAAGTTAGGTATTCGTGTGTCAATAATGATACATACTTAGCCGAGTGTTGTTTTTTCCACGCTCCGCGAACGGTACAAATAGCAAACTTTGAAGAGTAAAAGTGTCCAAAATGCAATTAGACAAAAACCCAGCCATTGACCTCTCAGAAAGAATAATCTACGAGATACATTTTCGAATAATCTTCAGGTACATTTCGTCTTTTCTACTTATTTTTTTTTATTTATTTATTTTTTTTTTTTTTAATTGAAGCAAAGCTTTTTTTAGTTCTCTGAGAAGCTGGGTGGAATGTAACTTTGTCCTTTTTTTGTATCAAACAAAACGTAATGGAAGTTAATTCAAGTACACGGTATGACTGTCAATGTATTTTGAAGACCCATTGTAAAAACCAACTGCAATCCAAGTCTTTTGCTAAAGGTTTACGAGTTTAACGGATAAATATACCTTCATGTATAGGCGACAAGTACAGTCCATTAACCCATTACTGAGGTAAATAGTATTACATAAGCAAAAATATCATGTTTAAAGGTTAGTTAGCCTTTCGATCTACTTTTGAACTAACTTCGCTATCATTATAAATAAATTTTACAATTATATTTGTTATTTGCCTTAAGTTTTTTTTTTTTTTACTTTTCGTTGGTTTTGTTGTAGTAAGTGTTTAAAACACATAGAATATAAGTTCGTACGTAGGCTAAGGTTGCTGGTTTTTTTAATCAAAAATATTTCGTTTACTCATACCTTCGATTGCAAACCAAGCATACTAATAATTTAAAAAAAAAATTCCTAAGGAAGCCAACGTTTAAAAAAATAATGTGAAAGCTGAAATCCAATGTCTGAAGTGAGCAATAATTAAATGCGTTAAATATTAATTATATTTTCAACTTCAGCCTTATTTTCGTTATCTTATCGCAAACATAGATAAACAAACCTCTCATCGCCACTGCACAAAATCTACGTGACTATAGCTAAGTAACAACCAGTCTTAGTTGTAATGGATTCTGAACAATATCGTGTCAAGCTAATTTATGTCTTATGCCCATAATTAGGTCGTATTACAAATGAAGTTATTATATGACAAGCAGAAAACTCAACTTCTTCATCGGAAAATTCGTTTTCAAATATTTTAGAGAGAGAGCGGGACACGTCAGTACATCCGATTAGTCTGATAGATGCTATCATCGAATGCATTCTTTCGACATATATTGCCCGATAAGTTCGATGGTATGTAAAAAAACGGAAAATAATTCATCACAAGCTGATCTTTACATAAACTTTACGTAACTTTAAATCAATTTTAATTTAAAAACAAATAATAACTCGAAAACGACAAGCAAGGCCGATCGTAAAGTACTCTATAATACTTCACTGAATATCTTTCTTTCAATTGCAAAGCGATACTTTTTACATGGTAGCCCTTATATGGAACTTGACACAAAACATGAACTGACGTGTTCTAAATTTCATCAAACATGTTATTACTCCTCACTTACTTTGGTCACAGTACACTAAAACTTAGATTTTGATGCCTTTTATTTATTTACATTTCCTGAGAATCGTTGTATTAGGAATAGAAATAGACCTACGTGGTCAAAATTTACTACAATCAATTTTCGTGTAAAGCTACTGTTCTTGTCTTAAAGTGTTAAGGGTTAGACCTTTTTCCATAGGAAGCCCCACTTTCCAGGAACACGCTTACATTAGGTCGATCCCAAAATTATAAACCCACGTAGTATAAATTTGATACAGTTAATCTTTGTATCAAGTTACTATTATGAAACAACTCTCAGCGTAAGATTTAAAAATTAGATTTTTTTTCATGCGAGGGTCTAATCTTCATAGAAACGTATAAAGTGCAGGGAGATCAAAAAATTGGCCCTTGCAATCAAAATTTTTCCGATAGGTTTAATATCAGCGATTTTCGTCGATAAGTTTGAAATCTGGAATTTTTTCACTACCGTTACAACGGTCGTGCTCGTAAGAATGGCCCAGTCCACTGTATTTTCAAAAGGGTTCTTCCCCATGCGACAATACGTTAGTCCTATATTTCGACATATCGACTTGTGAGTTAACCACGAAAATATGTGGATAAACATAAGAGGGACAGGAAAATTAAAAAACCAGCTTAGATCTATACCGAAAATAGTTCTGGGTGTTAGATACATTTGCACAAATCCACGTGAAAATCTGTCTGTCACAAGTGGTGTAGAGCTTAATTTTCGGGTGCAACCCTTTTAAAGAAATTGTGAAGTTACCTTAAACAAAATTATCATTTTTAGATAAGGAGCAAAAATTCAACTTTAATTTTTTAAGACAAATTGTCCAGGTCTCCTAAAAATATACTTCGCTTTTCGTTTGTTCAAACGAAAAACCAATAAATAGTGAACACATATACATACGTAATCTCTCAAAATATTTACGGCCAGTTGTCAATGTGAAGCAAATGCCAATATCGAACCTTGAGTTTTATATCAAACTGAAATATCAAACCTTGGGTTTTATATCAAACTGAAATATAAATGACATTGCAAATCTAGCTAGTTTGTTGCATACTTTAAGGGATCTTAATGGCATTTCAATACGATATTAATTTAATGCACTGGCTGCGGCTTTAATAATCTTGCAAAACGTGAATGTCAATTTTATTCTTTTCAATATTTTCAATATTTTTGACATAACACTTACTGTACAGCTGCATATTGCCCTCTCAGTACTAAACAGAGCTATAAACGTTAAAATAAAGAAAGGAATAAAGTTTTATAAATAGTTAATTATTCACAGCAATTTCGTTTTTCGTTAAGTTTCAATGTTTATGTAAAAATTTACGGCAACAAAAAATAAGAAAACAATAACTATAATGATAATAACAATCAATTGAAAAGAGAAATTGTGAAAATAAATTGTATTTAGTGAAATCACCCACATGTCCCACACATACTTATACATTGGAAACATGCAAATACTTATATGCACACGTACATACAATCACTAGTTAATCAATTGCAGCAATATTTACACACATATATATAATAAATCTCATATACTCTATAAAAATTAAATTAATTCATATTAACAAACGTACGTATACAACCAAATAACCAAATCGTAATATTTAATGATTATTAATTAAATTAATTAAATAATTAACATTAATTAATTAACGCGTATGCATAGGAGCATATCTACCTATTATACATATATATGTCGTGGTTGATTGTGCATATTTTCGGGCCGAACGAAAAATATATTTCATAAATAAAATTTATCTCTAATAAATACTGTATGTAACTCTTTATTTAACTTTTTTCGCTTTATAAGAGAAAATATAAAACAACAACAAAAATTGAAGAAAAGAAATTTAATAAAAATTCAAATGTAGTTAATCACAAAAATGTGTGTAACCTCTGATTGTATCTGATTGTATAGATTCTTTGCAAATTATATGCTACGGGTGACGTTTCAAGTGTGAGCTTTCACGAATATTTTCACTAGCAAGTCAACAGGAACAAACTGTTACAGCGTCTCAATTTTCTTTCTCTTCTCTTCGTCTCAAGTACACCTACGGTATGCGCTCACATAGAAGAACGTACCTAGAGTGATATATAAACCGCAGGTTTCCATACATGAAAATGAATAAATAGCCATAAAGTCGTAAACATATGCATACTAAGGATGCGGACAGATGGCATGCGAGAAGCTAACAAAATATATAATTATTAGGTAGTCCGTAAATTTCTTGCATTTTTTCGCAACACCAGGTTAAAATAACTTTTTTTTAAATAGCTAGACATATAATTAGGTTTAAAGGTTTGTTGTGTAGAGCAGGCTTATGTTTATTGTGTAAAACATTTCCAAAGTGATTAGTCGTGTTGTGGTAGTGAGACGTAAGTAAGAGGGGGAAGGTCAAAGTGGGCATACAAGATATATTTTACATTTGCATTTCAAAGAAGATAAAAGACCTGCAGAAGCGCACAGAGAAATATTTCCTGTCTATGGAACTAATGCTGAAGCAGAACGCAAAAAAGGGGTTTGCGAAATTTCGTTCTGGAAATTTTCAGTGGAAGCTTTACCGCGTTCTGGTAGGTCAAACACCATTGACCACGACCAACACATAACGGTTCGTGAGATTGCAGAAAACCTTAATTTATCCAAAGCAACTGTTAGTGATCGCATAAAAAAAATGATATTTGTAAGAAAGCCATATGTTTGGATATCACATAATTTAAAAGATATTCCTTCAACGCAACGCATATCTATGATATGCTGTTAAAGCCAAATCAAAAGGACTCTTTTTCTAAAGAGAAGTGGACGTGGTGATCAAAAATGGATCCAACCAAAATGATCATGGTCAAAATATGGTGATATTTTGCAGTCAGTTTGGCGGAATTATAAAGGAATTATGTATTATGAGCTACTGCCGCATAAAAAAACAATTCATTTTGAAGTATACTGTGAACGTATAATCAAATGAAATGAAACTTTGGCAGCAGAAACGGCTAGGATTAGTCAACCGAAAAAATATTGTTTTTCATCGCGACAATGCAGCACCTCATACTTTCTATACGCCCGGCTGGACTGTATTACTACATCCACCATACGGTCCTAACGCTGCAGCATCTCTTTCGTTGTCTGCAAAATTCTTTAATTATCTACTATATGTACATGTATACATATCGGTACGTGAAATGCCTTCTTGCGAATTTCGGTTTCTATTAGAGTCTTCTGGAGATTGATTTCGCACCACTGAATCGTGATTTTTAGGTTAAGGTAAGTTTTATTTGCAATTCTTAGGCGATCTATTTCCACTTGGATGATATGCTGGAACTATATTTGCAACGTTTTAATGCTTCCTCTGCTCTTGTCCGTTCGAACATTATCTTTACACGCTCCTGACCCGACTGCCTTTGCCTTTCGTAAATATATTTTTCCAAGTAAATTGCCAGTAATTAGTTTCTTTGTGGCATTTTGCCTTTTTCCGCGAATTGTTGTTAATCTTTGCAGCAAGCGCTAGTTACATAGACTTACTTTACCTTATGACGTCCGCAGATGACGCATGGTGAACCTGTATTTGATTCTTCCATTTTAAGAATTTCGCTTATTAAAAAACCTGGCAATTTCCTTATGTGATTTTCGTAACAAAACATAGAGTCATCAAAAGGTTTTTTTGTTTTTTATTTCTAATGAAAACTAAGACACCAACATACACTTCTTTTTATTTTAGATATTGGTCCAGGCTATTCTTAATTAAAAAGAAGAAGCAATGCTATACCGATTAAAAACCCTACGCCACTGCGTCTTATACTTTCACTGTCTTAACAATACACAATAATTCCACATTATTTTTATTTAAACAAATTTTCTTGATAGCCGTCATAATGAAAAATCCTCACTATGTGGACTAACGCAGTTCAAACTTAGCAAACTTAACTTAATTGTTAAAGGTATCGTCAGTTTCCAGTCGCTTCGATTGCAACAAGCCACAAGTTGAACTTTATCGTCGTAAAAGGGCTGCATGAGAGCCCCTATATAAACCTATGTGATCCAAATTCCCAACAGTTAATTTACCAAGCAACAATTTTCATCAACTTTTGGTGTACTTTTCATTAGAACCGTGATATGGGATGGAGGTTAATTTTTATGCCAAATTATTATTACGAACAAATTTTCATAAAAAAGTATTAAAAACTGGGTGTTTTTATTATATTTAGTTTTCGTAGGAGGGTACAAAAGCAGTATACAAAAGGTTCCAAAAAGTGTCGTAATTTTTGAAATATTTTTATGTAATTTGGTACCCTGACGTGTTCTGACCCAAGAACACACGCCGTCGAAAGTGGTTTGGTTCAGTCCACTTTTGCGATTCGAAAAAATTGTAATTTTCAAAATTTCTCGACAAAATTAGAAAAAAAAAGTAATAATCATCATAATAATAACAACAATAATTACAAAATGAACGGAAACAACAATAACAAAAATAATAACAGTAATTACAAAAATAACAAAAACAACAATAACGATCATAATAACAAAAGTTATAAATATAGGATAAAAAGATAATAAATAGAATAAATCGTAATACACTAATACATAAATTAAATAATAGTATATTGGCATTCAGAATTGATATGAAAACTTTGAGCCGGCTGGGGCAAATTTTACACAGCCTCTCATATGACGAAAACTGAAGTTTATATCACAAAAACATCTAATTCTCAATACTTCATGGTGAAAACCAAATCATGATAATAATTTACGATAAAAAAAATCACTATAACAAACTTGGACCACGCACGCCTATTTTTAGATCCTACCTAAGAGTTTTCACGAAATTCTTTGTTTTCTAGGGCAGAAAAGATTAAGTTTTCATATGTTATGATGATGCTTAACCCATAATAGTAATTTAACATTAAAAAATTTACTGTCCCAAATTTGGATTACCCACGCCTATTTTTGGATCCTAGCCTGGATTTCTACGAAAATTTAATTGTTTTTTAGGGCAGAAAAATTTAAGTTTTAATACGTTATGATGAAAGTTGATCTAAAATACTAATTTGATATAAAAATTAACTGTACAAAATTTGGACGACGTACGCCTACTTTTATACCCTTTATAAAGATTTGCACAAAAATTTTTGTTTTTTAGTTTTAATATTTTATGATAAAATTTGGTCCATAATAGTAGTTTGAGATAAAAACTAACTATGCTGAATTTTGAATATGTACAAGTCTTGAATCTCTTGGGCCGAACCACTCTTATAAATAGTAACGCTTTATTTGCAAAGAGGTCTAATTTCTAATACATAGTCCCATAATAGTAAGTTCCTATAAAATCAGAGTATAACTTTTGTTACACCTAATTGGTGTAAGGTATTTATAGTCGGCCTAGCCCGACGATAATGTTTTCACTTGTTTTTAATAGCGTTCATTTTAGAAAAAAGGACGTCAATGTACCAAATTTCGTTAAACACAAGAAGAGATTAACGGACCTCAAATGGACGAACGGACATACAAGCATAGAGCTGTTCAGAAAATGATTGTGAATCGATGGGTGCAGAAAAAGTAGGTCTAACTTAATTCCTTCTGGATGTCACCTACATGTGCACTTAATATACTACGCGTGAGTAGCTGAATCTTGGCTGTTGTCTACCCATCTTGTATTTTTGTGTTTAATTTACGGGTCACAATTTTTGAGTTATATTTGTGAAATTGGGTACACCGACATCCTTTGACTTAGGGACGAACGCTATCGAAAACGGTTCGTATCGAATCACTTTTTGGACCACTTTCTATGCAACACCTTATTATGAAGAGCCTTAACAGTAACTTATTTAATGACGGGCCTTGTCCCGCCATAGTGTTTTTACTTGTTTTATCATAATTATAAGAGTTTATTGAAAAGTAAACCTTCGCTGACCAACGTTCCTAGTACCATATGTCTGTCATTGTTAGCTAAATAAATATTTAAAAACAAAGAAACAACTAAGAAAGTAGATAAACAAAACAGTGTATTAGCTGCTTTTGGTTTTGAACGCATAATTACAACATACATAACATACATACATAAACATCGCAAAAGGAAAAGCGAATCGTCTTTTCTACAAAGCATTTCCATCCTATCGGACTCTCTTTTTCGTGTTGGGAGATCAAAATCCTCTACAGACTTGTAACCAACCATAGCTAGAACAAACCCTATCTGAAAATGATCCGTGCACTTGACAGTGACATTTGCGACCTGTGCCTGATGCCTGACACCTAAATACGCTGAGTGTTTTATTTTCAAACGCAAAAGATGGGACAATATCGGACTGAACTTTTTCTGTTTTCCTCTCTGTAACAACTTATTTGATATCTTTTGTGCTCACGATTGCTCTCATCTGAAGGAACTAACTGTCTTCATCACAACCGTAGATTTCTCTTACTAACTATATCTCTGTTCTTTCGTCTATCTACTCTCTCGTTTGTCACTGCTCTCACCTAAATCTTGCGTTTTCTTTCTGGATTTCATATCCATTCTAACTACAACTCATACCGAACTCACACTGGTTCTACTCCGGACCGCAAAACATCCCACTCTTGATGTATTACTACCTGGCTTCTTTCGGACGTACACTCACTCGGAATACTACGGACTTAAAACATGCCTTCAATCCTTGACTTCTATGTCATGTTACTGAAAATATAGACCTGTATATAAAAGGTTTTTCTCCGAACGTCTATAACAAATTAAAAAAAAAAAAAATAATGATCACTTCTACCTAACATTATACGAGAAAGCGATCACTGTAAGGAAATAGCAACTCATTTACTAAAATTAAAAATGCATTTCGAAATAAAATGAACACAATTTCATCAGCGTTAAACCCATTAAAGATTATATTTCAAGTCTTTAAGTGCTTAGTAGGGTAATAGACACCGCACTTAACATGCTATAAAAGTGGGAAAGAGTGACTAACAGCCTTATTCTACGCACTATCGTCGGCAGATCACAAACCATACATTTCCCACAAACACCTGAACAGCTCAGCAAAAGCCTGGCATGGTTTTTTTGGATTTTTTTTGGTTTTGTTTATACTTTTTTGCAGGTCACAGTGTGTTCTTGTTACAATAACAGAAAGATAATAACAGAAGATAGTGCAGCAGTGTAACGACGAAATTTTTAAAAATTTCATGATATTATAAAAGAAAAGCGTATAAAAACGAGAAGAAAACATAATTGCAACGCTTCTATGTGATTTTGTGGAAAAGACGGAAAGGTAGGAGAAAAAAGACTTTTTTTTCATTACATTGCTGAACCATTTCCTACTTCGTTCCTACTCCGACATCCTCGAATCAAGGTTCAGATGCGTATTCAAGTCAAGACTTTTGCATTGCAGCCATGAACATACAACGCATATAATATATGCATGCTGTAGTCCGCACAATATACCCACGGAAGGAAGTATTAATGATAAAAGGGACTCAGAATTAACTGGTTATATAAACAGGGTACAATATGTATAAAATTAAATATTTATTTCATGATAACAACGCTTCAAGAACTTCATTTAAGATAAAAATATTTCAAGAACTTGGTTCAAAAAGATATAACCATATCGAGATAGTTACTTTAAAAAAGTAAAAATAAGTAAAAAAAATTTTCAGTGCAAGCGAGCCCTGCATCTCGTTGACTTTTCCAATGATTTCAAGACTGAAAATGTAGTTAGCATTATTTTAATAAACACTTTGCTGTACATTCATTTATGTTGTCTCCAAATGTAGACAAAACCGAATGTTGACAATTATTCTGTACTTTTTTCTCATGAATGTACTGTAGCGTAAAGTGACCTTTGCACTTCCACTTGTTTGTCTGTCTTCTTATGAAAATTAATTCGTACCACTCACTTGTGACTTTTACGATAGCATAGGTTTTTCGTTGAGGAGATCTGTTTGCAGAAACGATTCAATTCTCTTGATTCGACTGACTTTGCCTTCCGCGAATATTCTACTTACACACGTTCCTTGCTTTACAAGCAAGTTGCTAACGCCTAACTTCGTGGTGACGTTTTTGTGTTAATACCTTTTTTTTTTGTTGTTCATCTTTTCGGCAGCCACCAGTTGCGGGTGCAAATGAAGCATCATGAATGCGTGTTTGTGTTTATGGTTTTTCGAATTTGATTTCTTTCAACATCAGCTGCATTTCATGCAGATTCGTTTCATCATATGTGGGCTTTTCTGAACAAAACATTGTCCTTAGTTAGCCTAAATTGGACATGCCCAAATACCAAAGTATAGTTGATTTAGTTTATTATGTTTTTGCCTCGTTATTCTTGAGTTACAATGGAAAAACGGCTTCGCCCACTATACATTGTTGGTGGACATATAGGAGTAGGCACAAACCGATAATACGTTTTTTAAATTGCTTTGGTTCACTTATACATTTAAAATATCTGTCCGACTGTATATCCGGGAACGAATTTCGTCAACCTGCGATATTATAATTGATTGTGTTTTAGATTGCAATTGAACGGCTCACTATAGCAACCATAATTACTATGCATCCCAATTCTAGTACACACCTTCACATTGCTGACAATAAATAGAAAGAAACCACAAATGATGTATACTTCAAAAACTATTCTATTTTTCATTGCAAGTCGCGTTTCTTCATTTTCTTCAATGCTTTCAGTTAGAAAGAATTTTAAAAAAACCTAAAACTATAAAACTAATTTTTCTACTAAATAAGAAGATAAATTAACTTTCCGCTGTTGCAATGCAATCTGCATCTCATAACACAAAAGAGAATAAATACAAGAACTATTTGTTGAGGCCAAATTCCTTTTCAAGAGCCCACAAAATGCGAGTTTAATGAACGAAATTTAAAGGCGTACATTCCTCGGAACTAGATCGAAAAATCGGGGATTATCCGAAAGCTTCCACTTAGTATTGATGAAAATGAAGTGAAAAATTGCACCGAATCTGATATCCAAATCAAATCGGTGACGAGATGGTATCGTCAAGTCCTCAACGACACTAACAAGTTCATACGGACGAACAGCGTCAAAATTTGAGTCGAAGGAAAAGTTATCCCCAAAACAATAAAATTCAATTATTGCATACTTCATCTTGATTGATTTCATCCCGACTCTCAAACAAAGCTTCACATTTGAACAGCAGACTTAAACATATTAACAAAATCTTCAAAAGCAAAGAAGCAAGATGGTTCAACTGCGCAAAATCCTCCGTCTGTCCGCTAATAAATGTTCTTTTATCAAATGTCTTGCCTGTCGTTTACATTCTCTCAATATCCGTTAACAAAATAATTGCTACGCATTCCGTGAATATAAAGAAAAATACGCAGTTAACCCTTTCGAATGTTTAGATAGCTTGGAATATTAGGAAAATTTTCCAGTTACTGAGTTCTGCTCCCAACCAAAAAACATTTCAGTCAAGTTTCCAAACAGAAATCCCAACTTCAGTAACATCAACAATCCAAAAAGAGTACATTTTCCCACCGAACCAAAAGACTTTGTTAATGAACACAAATCGACAGAAGACGAGAGACTTCTTAATGAAATTTTTAAGACTTTTTCTGCTATCAACCATCCAGGTGAGCTTATAAATATAGTTGAAAAAATGTCTGCTTTTAAAGCCCCTTGCGATTTACTCCAACTCTAGGTTAAATCTTTCAATTTGGATAAAATAATCATTTTGCAATATAACATCCACAGCTCCAAACACAACGCACACACTACACTGAAAAGAAGTAGATTTTTGCATCCCTAGCGAAAATGTATCAGATCTAAAAATTTCCACATCAAAATACCATCCCGTTGAGTCCATGCCGTACTAATCAAAAAAGGGATCAGTTTCAAACAGATTCCATACAACTAGTTAGCCGATATAGGGAGCTGACATAATGTTTTACAGGAAAATGTAAACAAAAACCAAAACCAAACCAAAAGAAATCAATGTAAACATAAACAACAAATTCGTGAAAAATAGCAAGAAGGAAGTGAATATGATAGTAAAAAAGCTTGTTTATTGACGAGATCGAACGAAACCACAATCAACACTTGAAACACCACGGCATTTAGCAAATGGCAGCTGAAGAATTTTTTTCTGGATTAGCGAAAAAAAAATAAAACGAGAATTTAAGAAGAAAAACAAGAAGTTGAAAAAGAAAATTATTTTTTTAAATTAAACTAAAACAAAAAACATTAATTGATATAAATCTTTAGTGGACTCGTTCTTGAGTGTAAAATTATTCTTTTGCTTGCAATGTTGTAAACTTCTTCTAAAACACATATATATTACATTTTTTTTTCGTCCGGATTTTTGGTAAGTGATCCCCGGAAGAACAGCTAAAACAATTTCAGCCTGACTATGGAGACAGGGTCTGATCTGATTACTGCAGGTAGAGATGTTTCGGAAGATCAATGATGGTTATGTTTGAAATTGATTTATCTGCCAAAGGAGGAGCTAAAGCTGATGATTCAATAGTGCTCAGCAACCAGGCAGTTAATAAGCGTTCTGAGTTGGGTGCAAATTCCACATTATGAAATTAATTTGTATGACTGTATTTCGCAATGCAATTTCTTCGTTTTTTTTTTTTGAAACTTATAGAAACACCGAAGGCTTGCGTACCGACATCAATTCGAGACATTCTAACAACTTCGTAAAAAACCCTATTGAGTATGATGTAAATGAGACCATTGAAAACTAGTACATAGAGTCAGAGTTTCGTAGGAACTTTCCTCGACTTTTATTGAACTGCCAGACATGTTATTAAGGTGGCTATTGTCGATGATATCAAAAAAATTTTTATTTTCTGGTAGTAAGCCAGGTCTACTTCTAATAAATAAAAGAGATGCAGATAATTAATATATGTTTCATATAGTCAGGATGTTACATGAATCTCAAGCGGATGACTGTCACCTTGTTTGGATACCTGGCCACTGCGGCTTTTTTTTTTAATGAAAAAGCGGACTTTCATGCAAAAAGTGCTCAAGTTGATGGGCCAGTTTCGTACATAAAATATAGTCCCAATGAAGCAAAACGGGCCAATCGTAGACACATTTTTCAACAACAAAATGGTGAATATAAAGAGATTTCATATGTTAAATCCAACCGTCTCTCCCACATTTCAGTTTGAACCCTTATCAGAGACTTTATTTAATTCCTGGGAAATCAAAATTCTTTATACACCTATGATGTTTCTGAAATTTGTAATATTAGCGAGTCGGCTGAGCATCTAATTTTTAAATATCACAGGCTTGATGGTATTAGGAGATCTTGTTCTAACAATGAAAGCTCTCTTACAAAATAAAGATACGATAATTTAATCCATTTTTTTCAATATAAACTGCTTTATTTCGATTTAGCGGGTTCATGGCGCAACTAGAATGCATTATGCCAATGACTTCTTGCTTTCCTAAGCATGAAACTAATTGACTAAATTCCCGGTGTCAAATGCGAACTAAGACCTGTTTGAAAGCGTGCTAAATATTGTACGAGGATAACCGAGCCGATAACCACTTTTTATAGAAGAGAACAAACAGACAATATTCTTACTGCAGCGATAATTAATGTAAATACATTTTTAATGTTCTGTGTCAAAAACTAAATTATCGATCTAATTCGCTCTTGAATTAGAATAAAATATACATTCTTGCGTTTGTACGGGTGAATGTATCTTTCTTCTTTAAAACATATATATGCAACGTTGATACGAATTGGCAGACTCTCGAACACAGCTGGACAATAACGACGACAAGAGTTTTTTTTCTACATGGTTTTGAAGTTCTAATTGTGGCTTAAACACCAGATATGCGATTAACAAACTGCCGTCCACACTGTCTAAGCATTTATTCTTTGCTTGCAAATGAAACGCATAAGTTTTATTTTGTTTAAATTTAAAACACAAAGAAACACATTTATTGTTTATTGAAATTGTGTTGTTGTATTTGTTTTGCGTTTACAATTAATTACATCTTAAGAAGGAAATCATATTTTGAATGCTTTAAATGATGTTTATTTTTCTGTTTTGAATCAAAATGAATAAACTTTCTTTATTCCGCTAGCATTTGCAAAGAAAATTATACTCTCTTGGCAAATAGAGTACGATAAATATAAGACAGATATCCAAAATAAAATATAAAAAAATTAAAGAACAAGTCCTAAAAGCATTTCACATGAAATTCCAATTCAATTTGATATTTAATATTTTTTATGCGCCCAAACGCACATAACACCAAAGTATATTAAACAATATTTTCTTTCGCATAAACGGAGTTTGAGAAATATGCTATCAACTAATAATAATAATAAAACAAATAAATTCATATAAGAGCGGATCGATGAGCGGATGAATGAAAAGAAAATTCTAATTCACATTAAATGACGATGATGAAATGAATAGAAAATAGAAGATCATGAAAAATTGTTAATTGTTAACGCTAAATAAGTGTAGGAGAAATATGCATAAAATAAATTGAAGATAAGAATGAATGTTATTGTAGATGTGGTTACCGTGTTTGAGTCATTAATACAAATGATAATAATAATTCTTTTTGGATAAATTAATGTGTATATGTATGCGATTTTTTTCTACATAAAAACAGTCACTGGAGTATTGAATTCTTTACTCCTTAAAAATCCCTCTCGCTTTGGCAGTTATTTTACGTACACGTCCTCTACTGCTGACACTTACCAGTTGATCATCATCAGTGTCTATGGTGCTGGCACTTGGATCATCACCATCTATACGGTTGCCTGTAGTTGTATAAGCAAGTGCGGTCTTTTTACTTTGTAATTCCTCATCGTCGCTTAGTTCGTTATAACGTGGACGTTTTTGGTTACGTGAGCCACGTTGATTGCGCCTAATTCCAATTTCTCCGATTTCTTTACGTTTCCGTCCTTTGTGTGTTCTTTTCCGTCTGCCACGATATTCATCACTGCCGTCATCATCATATACGAACGAATGATCAGAATTTCGTCTTTTTTTCTGGACCGGTCTGCGGCCACCATTACGTTTTGAAGCGGGTACATAAGAAGTAAGCGGTTGATCGTCTTCGGAATCAGTTGATTCACTGTTATTGATAGCATCGCTAGAGCCGCCATCAATGCCTATATCTGAAGCTCCAACATCGTCTTCATCATCTTCTTCTTCAATGTCTGGCAGATTTTCATCTGCTGACGGTTCAGTCTGCGAATTCTCCTGACTATAACGTGAACGGCCTCGTCGTAAAGGTATCCCACTGATAGGTGTGTTCACTCTTGAGCGGTTAATTGTAGTGGCAGGAGCCGCATTTGCAGTGCTAGTCGTTGATGTAGGCGTTCGCCTCATGAGACGTGAAATAATTGAACCCTCAAGGGGATCTAAGCTTGAGTCCAATTCATCGGCATTACGTTGATGGCGGGATAACACCCTTCTTGAATTACGCATAGCAGCGCTAGATGTAGAAGGTCCTGGATCACCTAAATAATTATGATCATGCGCAGCTAAAGGAGCGGCGACGATAGAAGAGGAAGCGACGTTTGTAGTGGTCGAAGTAGCATGTGAACGTGTCATATGCAATACCGGTGCTGCCGGCAACCTACCATTCTGGGCCATTTGCACATCACGTCTATGCAAATGTGTGGGATGCGGTCCATTACCACTTTTCGAATTACCTAAAAGGAAGGAAATAAAACTATAACAATCGGCGAACTTTCCAAATTGTTTCAGCTTACCCTGCAACTTGTATTGGGACGCTTGACTCGTAGCTAAAGGCTCATTGTCACTATCGTCATCTTCATCATCTGATTCATTGTGCGCAGATTCAACAACAGTGTTGCGATTGGTACGTAATTGTCTTGTCGCACTGGTCGTTGTTCGACTTCCAGAGGAGCTATTAACATCACGATTCGCAGCCGTTGCACCATTAGCTTTCGTGGGTGTCGGTGTTGGCAAAATCTAATGTTGAACATGTGCATATATTATTTATTTGTATTTTAGTCAATTTTATTTTAAAAGTTAACCTCTTCGGCTTCTTCTGTGCCATCGTCATCATCAATATCACTACCACGGGCCCACTCCAAAATCGCTCTTTTCACACTCGCTCTGGTCGGACGGACAGCTACTTCTCTAGAATCAGTATCTGACTCGGCAATACGACCATTGCGCATGGGCAAATGGTAGCTGTGATCATTTTCCGCAGCTCGTCGCCCATTCCCAGATGCCAAAGCAGCGCAACTAGCCTGATTTCTGGTGGTACGGGATGGACTCTGAATCAATAAAGCGCTGGCGCTCGTACTAGGACCATTTTCATTATTGCGTGAAGCTTTCGGGGGGCGACCTTTTTTTTTGGGGGTAATATGCGTGACGGTATCTTGCGTGCTTTCGTCTGCTTGTGATAAACCGCCCGTTCCTGCACCTCTGCGACTAGCATTACGTACAACATCTGCTCCACCGGATCTTTTGCTAGATTTTTTACGTTTACCACGTGTTTCTACGTTAAAGTCTTCATCCGAGTCGTCTTCAATACGACGGCGCTTAGGTTTTGTGCCCTGTTTATTTTTACGAGCCGACTTATGGCGGCGTTTTCGTCCCCGTTTTTTTCGCTCTTTTTGCGGGATATAACTTTCTTCTGAATCCTCAGACAAACTATTGTCAGTAACGCTTTCCTCATTTGAACTCGGTTCGTCGTCATCTTCTACGTCATCGTCATCTTCCTCCGTTGTGGAAGAACCGGTAATGTCTTCATCATCATCGTCATCGTTATCTGGCAATTCAGTCAAAGCGTTTTTACGTCTCGAGGAACGTGAAGTACCAGGTTGATCATTATCCCCGGCATTAAAACGTCGATGTGTGGACGACGAAGTCACTCGATTTGAACTTGAAGTGCTCGCTGCTACCCCAGAACCACGTGGAGGAGCGGTACGACCACGTCGCATACTACCACGCGGCTGGTCATCTTCCTCGTTGTGAGAAGACTCTTCAGCGGAACTGCGCACTGCCCTTCTTGTATTTTTAGGCGCTTGCCCACGTCTACCCGACGATCGAGTACGGTCGTTGGGGATACGTTTATTGGGACTGCTGCTGGATCCTCGACCATTATTTGCACCACGGGATTTGTTCTTACTAGCTCGTCGCCGGGCAGCCTTCCAGTTACTTACGACCGTCTTAATGTGCGATTCAAACAGAGCACTCAAGCGGAGAGTCATGGAATATATCTGCAAACAAAGAATTAATTAAGGAACATTACAGTTTCGGATAATTCTGTTTAACAAATTTTCTATGTGACAGAAAGAGATAAAGAATGTGTGTTCATGTCAAATAAAACCTTACCGCCATTGAATCCTAACAAATGATCGTCATTCATTGTGGTGAATAATTATTGATCAATTGATTGTTTGTTTATAAAGGTGATTAAGGATGATTAATAGATTAAGTTCATGATTAATTGATTGTGGGAAGCATGTCGGAAAGTAAATGGAAAGCACAACAGCACAATGAGGTGAGAAATCGGCATAAAAATGTTTAAAATGAAAGCAAATGAATCATAAACAATAAAAAATTCTAAAAAAAACTAACAGACGAAAAACAATTTTGAAAGCCACTGCAAAAGCTTCACAGCAACCGTACACAAAATGAAATGACGATCCGAATGCAAAAGGAAACTCAAATTAAAATTAGTTAATATTCTGAAGAAATAAAAATCCAACTCACTCTCGAGCGTTTGTTGGTGTTGTAATTCTTTGAATTTTGAAATATTAAGCGTACATCCTTGGCGAAATCCAGTGGATCGGCGTAATTGCCGCCCAACAAATCTTCTTTGACTGTACGCAAATCCATCGGTGTAGCGACAATTTCTAAATAATCGGGAAATTCTATGGTGTCGACAGGTTCTCGAAAAGGTAAAGAGTCCGGCCGCTGCCACATCATTTCCAGCAATTGCCGACAATCAGCTCGCCAGTCCCCGTCTGACCGCATACGATTTGATGTTCTAAAATGGAAATATTACTTATTAATCCTAATTTTAATACAGCGCAGATTTGCGACTAATTAACCAACCTCCTAGCTGCAGTTGACATATTACCGCGAACTCTAGCAGTAGGCGTCCCAGCCGCGGCTGTAGTCGAGGGAGTACTAGTAGATGGCCCCACGTCCGATTCGTTATCATTTTCAGATTCCGATGAATGGTACACATCAGCCAATTGATGATACACAGCCGCTACGTCAATATCATTCGGTTCTCTATTTGTGTGTAAAACAAAAATTATTTTTATTGGTTCGGAAAACTTTCCTTCTCTCAAAAGAACTTACCGGATAATACGCAGACATAGGTCGGTAACAATACGAGCGTGCTTAACTATGTTTGTATGCCGTCGATTGTACTTTTCTGCATTTGTGGCCAAGTAACGCACATCAAATTGTGCCGAAGTGATGCGTCTATAAAAATGATTTTCAAATCTTGATTTGATTGTTGTCAAATCAATGGGATACTCAATCAGATAAGCGTAATCGGGGTAAATATTTAAATCCACTGGAGCCAAGAATGGCTCAGCTATTGACAAACGCATCACCTAAAGGCAGAAATGTAATTATTTCCGTTTATTGTAACATTGGAGTCCTCTTAATTACCTGTTCCAATCCATTAATTATGCGACGACATGAACCGTCACGATCGCCACGGTGCCATTCCTCTGACTTCGGTTGATATAAAGTTGCGCGTATTTCTTCGGGCAAAACCGTTGAAGCGCCCCCTACTTCATCCGGTAGACGATTTTCATCGATCGGTTCCATATCCCATGGACTCATATACTCGTATTCCCCGTTATCCCAACGCACTCGGAAACACATAAAGTACGAATCAGGAAAGTCCGATGATAGAGCGTGACGGGATTCTATTTGACCTATCCACCAGCCGTCGCCAATCATGCAACGGAACCGATCTCCCAAATTCCAATTACGTTGCACAGCCAAATCAAACGTTTGCCTGAGCACTAAGAAGTCTAAAACATCTGGCATATCATGATATTTGATTTTGAACGTCGGACCAGTCATGTTACCGTCCTCATCAATCATGGCGAGTTTCAGGCAACACAACCGCGGGGGGCGAATTTCATATTTAATGCCAATAACACGTACCAATTCCCGATCCCGAAGAGTGCGAAAATTCCACGGCTCGGAACTGTGTGACACTTTGTACAGCTTCTTGAGACGCACAGCCTCCAAGTAACGATGATGTCCCTGACGAAAGTAAACTACTTCGTCTCCCATTTGCGGATAATAAGGCGTTTTCCGCGGTATAACTTCGGACAACCATTCCGCTGGCCGATAGAGCTCAGGTATCTCTCCATTTGGTGCTGGTGGTGGTATAAGTACTCGCTTATTGCGTCGTCCGGCTTTGGCCGAGGTAGTTGCTTGCTCAGTAGTCTCATCGCTGCTGTCATCAGTAACAGTACGACGGCGAGATAGAGGTTTGCGTTTTGAACGTTTCGGAGGTTCTAGATTTGGACCCGGTGTGTCAGCTACCCAGTCAGAATAGTCAGACGATTCAGTATCCGAGTCTTCAGACGATTCTTCGAGATTTTCTTCTACATTAGAATAGCTAGTGTCGCCAGATGAGCCACTGCTTTCCTCGTCCTCCTCCAAATCCACTGGTGGAGGTGCAGGCTGCGCACTTTCCTCTTGATCACGCATTGCGCGAGTGCGATATGCAGGCTGTGACTGTTGCTGTTGTGCTTGACCACCAGGTGGTCGACCTCCACGTCTTCGTCCTACTCGTCCTCCGCCATTCGAACGCGTATTTCGAGGTCGCCCCACACCTGATTGTGAAGCAACAACGCTGGCAGTACTAATCATAATAGGACGTCGGCGCATTTCTCTTTTATATTCCTGCATCTCATATTGACCGGCCGAGTAAACCGTCTGTTTCAATTGCTGCAACTGAGGATATCTCATGGGTCTTACGTAAACACGGCGAACATATTTGAATTGACTTGTCGGAAGCTGTTGTTCTGGCGGTCGACCCCAAGTAGTTCCCTGACGAGGTTGGCCATTTGAGGTATCAGAAGATCGTCTATCCGAAGGTAAAATGCGCTGTCCATTGCCCAAAATATTTCCTATTAATGATGCACGACTGCCAGAAGGTCTATTATTCGAGTCAGGGGCCTGATCATAACCTTGACGGTTAGCCAAAGCTTCAATCATACGATCTAGCTGGGAATGACTTTCTGCTGCAGGAGGCGGGTTGGCTGATTGATTCTGAGCTGCACCAGAAGCTGTCGCATTTCCTTGACGATTGGCCAAAGCTGCAATTAAACGATCAATGTGGGAGTAATTACCACCACCAGGACCCAGGTTATCATCGACAACGACACCATCAGCTCCCACCGTAAGATTTGGGATAAGTTGATCGGTGCTACAACTTTCCCTTCCGGGGACATACTTTTGAAATCTAGCAGGATGTGGATTACCATCGGAATCAACCAAGAAGGGCGGTGGCATGAGATGGGGCATAATTTGTGTTTGTTCATCCACAACATGATGTGAGGCATCACGCAGTAGTGGTCTGTAGTCGGTATGGAAAAATAGCTCGGTAGGAAGCTAAAAACAGTGCAGTACAATAATGAGACTAGTCCGTCAAATCATTTGTCATCAGTACGTACGATTTTATACTTATCAAGACCAATGCCGAGGCCAAAAATCAATATATGCCCATGCGAATCTGTAGCTGCTATCATTGTACCATCTGGCGACCACTTGGCATCAAAAACACCACCATGACCTTGTCCATCGATATTGTTAACGAAATGAGCCACAGACTCACCCTTTTCAATGTCCCACAAGAAAACCTGGCCATCATGGCCAGCTGAGAGTAAAACGTATTCATCTTTAGGATTAGATTCAAGTACAAACAGTTCGTCCTTGTGACCGCGAAGAACACAGTGCAATTGGGCACTCTTTGAATTCCAAATTTTTATCTGTAATATCAAAGTTTCAAAAGTATTCCAACAAAAAAACACACGGACGATTACCGTAAAATCGTTAACAGCAGTTATAACGTATTTGTCAGAGCAGTCCCAGGCAACCATGGTCACCTTAAGCTTTTTACCTTCTTCAAGTTCAGGGCAACTGAAATTTTAAGTGAATGTATTGTTTGTCCAATCTATTTCTTTTAACTTGAGTTAAATACCTCGACAATCTTTCGGTCATACACAGTTTCACACTTTTCCACTGCTGGGATTCGAAGGTCCAAATGTGTGCCGTTCCATCTTTACTGCCCGATATAAAACGCAAACCACGATGCGACCATTGAACAGAATCCACGGCATCTGTGTAGGCCTCAGTTTCTAGAATACGTTTCGGACCATCTTCTGACATTAAATAAACACGTACATGATGATCTGCGGAACCAGCTGCCAAAAACATACCGCCCGGCGAAAATGAAGTACACATCATTTGTGCTTGACCAGGACGTAACTTTTCATGATATTGGATAGGCTTTGGAGCAAAAGTGATTTTTTGCCCACGAGGTGTTGAATATTGCCAGAAAGCTATCGATCCATCAGTGCTAGTAGTTACCAAATACTTAAGATCTGCTCGAGGCGAAGGGCAAAAGTTGACTGACGTAATCATGCCAGTATGGGCTGAAAGCACGGCAATAGGAGAAGTCGTTTGTAAATCCCACACTCGTAATATACGATCGAGAGAACCCGCCGCCAACATAGTGTTGTCCAAATTTATGGCTATATCAGTAATTTCCGCAGACGCACCACGTAACGTAGCCAGTAGACGTCCATCAACAGCAGACCATATCTTTATGAGCAAATCGTCGGCCCCTGTAATAATATAGCGCCCCGTGCGATCAAAGAGCACGCAATACACCGACGAAAGATGGCCTACCGTGCGACGCAAAAGTTTAGTTTTACTGTACAAACCGGTGGGAACCAAAAGTTTTCTGCGCACTGGTCCGCCATACTCTCGACCAATGAGAACTTTTTCTAAAAGAAACATTAAACAAAGCGCAGTACTTTCAAGCTGATCTTAAGTCAAGTAAACGTGCAAATACTTACGAATATTATGCACGGGTTTAGTAACTGTCGAATCTGGCAGGGAAACACCATGTAATCTTGTACAATAATCCAATAATGATCTGGATCGAAAAATACTTTCTTTAGTTCGCAAACAACTTTGACGTCCGCTACCTAATAATGATATCAAGCCAGGAACACTTGGTGCTAGTTCCTTGTCCAAAATTGGTCCAATACGACAACATATTTGCAAAAGATGATTTGAATCGATATGAGAATATTTCCGCTCCTAAAGAAGTAAAGAAACTAATTTTGCTGTTGCGAACAAATAATATTGTCATGATGGATAATTTAATAACGATACCAATACAAAGTAAATACAAACAAGAAATTGTCCGGCTTAAACCGAATCTTTCGACGCCCAACACTTATTAGTTTCAGGTTCGTTCTATTGTTGAGGGTAAGTAAAGAGAAAAATTCACGAACGAGGTAGAAAAACCCAAACAAGCGTGTAAAGGACGTGGCCCACTTATATTATATAGATAAGCATATCTAGTAAATTACGAATAACGAAGGTAGTAATCTTTAAAACAAGAATAAAGTATTTTCTAAACCTGCTATCAATCGAATCAAAAAAGCCTCGAGTTTGCCATTCTAATCCGTATTAAACAAGATGATTGGCGTAAAATGCTCAAATAACGCACGTACTCTAGTGACGCAAACTCAATTTGCAAGCAATACTAGAGGTATTTAATCTGACAAATGTGTCAAAAACGTCTCCAAGTGTCGAATTTTGTAAATCTATTCTATTATTTATGGTGATGCATTAAGAATCTATATTTAAAGCGCATAACCTTTGTAGGCAACGTTTTATATACACGTGTTGTTACACATGTTATACAAACTGTTCCAAACATTTGACATATTTAATATACTCTTAGGCATAAAAATATTATCCTAGATTCGCAGTAGCATGATTTTCTTTTGCATAGAGTTACCATTGGTCTGTAAAAAATTAAAAAAAAATTTGTAGCAACCCTGACCAGTATTAGACTCTGTTACCATAAATACCACGCATAAAGATTTTTTTTTTATTTGTTAAAATCAAGGACCAAAAAGAATTTTTTAATCAACGAAATGCAATATATCTATAATTATCTAAAAATTTAATTTAGCCAATTCGGACATTTTTAATATGTGTATTTGAGTAATTAGACAAATTTGAAGCAATTAAATTAAATTTAAAAAACTGCAATGATAAATTAAATATTTTGTGAATTTTTTTAATTAATTATTTAATGCTAAATATTATGAACGAGAATCGTCAAATTTATTAAATGCAATCATGCATGCGTATACATGTATATGTATCTGTAGTTAGACAACATGGCGTCTTCATATGAATAGTAATGGGAACAAATATGAAAGCCGAGCAATTCAAGAAAAATGAAAGAAGATAGTAAACACTAGAACGCAAACGTCTTTCGAAAAGAATTAATGCAACAACAAAAGTTAGGAGAATATCTGTCAAACGCAAAGAAATAATGCAAACGCTTATGTAACACACAGTTATTTATCTAATTATCATCTTTCAATAAGATGACTATGAATAAGGTAGATGCTAAACAATTAAAATAATGGCTTACTCACCAATTCAGCTAAAGTCTGATCATGTTCGTTGCCCAACCAATCGGTACGTTTTGGTAGCACCTATGAAATAAATATAGTAATTTGAAAAGATAGGAAATCAATCAACTTGCCGCTACTTTTGAATGAACATTTACAGAAATCAAAATGGAAAAATCTTTATTGCCCTAAATTTCCTTTCTCTATCCTCAATTAATCAATTAAATTTAGCGATTTCTCAACACGTGCTATATAAAAGATGATGACAACACATAGATCAGGCCCCTTCAAAATTAACTTTAGTTTTGGTTGGCTGCTGTCAACCATTGCCATTATATATGCCGACAATAGCCAAAAACACAGAATAACACACTACAGTTGATATATTTTAAATTCGTTTGTCAGTATAGTTCTTAACATTGCCATAAGCGCATGTTGTTTACGGACGGCTACACAAATATTTACAAAAACAACAACAAATCACAATATTACGAAAAACTCTTAACCGCCAAATTAAAATCTCTATTTACAAAATAATAATTCCATAAACTCCACTAGTTTCGACGTAAAAGTTCTAACATACGGGCTGATGCACCAAATACATGCTACTTACTTTCTTTTCTTCCAGCTCACGGACCAGCACCTAAAAGAAGAGTTAACAAATTAATTCTGGTGGTTTCAAATGTAAACAATGATTTTCTATAGGTTTTTAATGAAGAATATGAGTTTACCTCAGCAGTTTTCTGCAGGGGACCAGCAGCCAGAAACTTGCATATCAAAAAATATAATTCTGCAACCATGAAGACACCAATATATATAATAATTGTAAAACAGAAGAGTTTACTTAATATTTTACAAGAACTTGCATAAAATCCAAACTTTCTACAAATTATGAACTATTTCTTTCGTTTACAACTAATGTCTCACATAAATCGGCTGCACTAAATTCGCTTGGCCCTTCATAACTTTATTGACAATATATGCCTTTATCCATTTACCTGAAGTCACTACAGATTCTGATAATTGATATTTGCTATCCATATTTCATGTTTCACTTGTAATTGCTTCCATTTATTCAGATTTTTCAGTAAAAAACTCTAACTTTATTGCCTTTTCATATATCGGGCAGTATGAAAAATTTGCTGAAAATATTTCTTTCTTTTCTTCTCTTTTGATAATGTTGCCATAACTAAATGTTAATTCCCACACCGAAATTATGATTAGCTGAATGTGAATGCGGGGAAATAATAAATAAGGAAACGATTTGAAAGTGAGTGAACTACCATGTAATGCCGTATATTTAAAGTCCTTTTTAAATGCTGGTGTTATTAGTTTTTTTAATTTATTTCATTATTTATTTTACGAATGTACGTAAAAAAACATTTATAAGCTTCACAAAAGATTTTTAAAATATTTTGCATATGTAAATATCTAAATGGTTCTGTAATTATGTTACAATAGCAGACTTTGAGCGGTTACTTTTCGGTATAACAAACTTAAAAATGTAATTATTAACAACCGATAAAAAGGCCTGTACATACGGAAGCGAAGGCCCATGTCTCCCAGGGAATATTTATATACATTCTCTCTATACATTCTGCAAGTGTTTTTTCTGTCGACATGAATTTCAACGGAACGCTTTCTCTCTGTACATTCTGCAAGTGTTTTTCTGTCGACATAAATTTCACCGGAACGCTTTCAATCCTTTTATGCAGTAAGTATTCTTCAGAAGTGTTTCTGATCCAAAAACATTGTAAAATAAGAAACGTTTAAATGCAGCTTCGATACGACACAATTTCAAAAAACTCAAATCAGTAAATTATCGATTGTTGACTCTCAGAAGAAGAAGAAGATTTGAACAAATCGAATAAATATTTTTTTCAATCGATCTTTGCTTCTATTTTTATTGCTTCGCTAGAGCAGTTTCAACCAACTTCAAGAAAAGAATAAAAGTTTGGCTGTAATTTTTAATGGAACTTAATTGTATGATCATCGTTATTAGTTTTTGGATATATTTTTAATGTTTGTATTATATTGTATTTGGTATTTTTTTAAAATAAACTCTTGAGGTTAACATACTTCTTCATTTATATTTATGTTACAAAGGAAATTTAAAAATATAAAATAATGTTACGATTTACGATTTGGTTTCGATAAACCAGTGTCCGCATTGCATTAACACTTTCGTCGCATCTTGGACCAGAATGTTGCTCAAACCAAATCAAAAGATCCAAGGATCTAGTGGATCCGACGTACTTCAATTTTAATCGCTTATGATGTTTGACATTTCTAATGTTAAACAGTCTTAAACACTTCTAAACACTTCAAAATTGAGTAATCCTCAAATTTTTACTTTTATTTTTTTACTTTTTACTTACCATGTACTTTCACTAAACCACTAATATTAGTTTTGTTTTATAAATCGAATATTTCTTATACCAATGAATATAATCTATAATAACTTTTGTTAAAGAATGTTTTTCACTTCAACGCAAACTAGATGTAATTTCTATAATGGTTGCGATACAGAAAGTAGAGCACTGCAACTAATTTTCAATGGAAATATGTAAGGATGCGATAAAAATTATATATATTAACTTTAATTTTTTAAGTGAAATTAAAGCCAACTCGAAACTGACCGAAAATATTTCAGGCAAGATTTGCCTTGGTTTATCTAGAAATACCTGAAATTCAATCCGAGGTGGCTTCGGGCTATTATTGATGTGATGGCAACTTTAATCGAAGAAAAAATATAAATTTTTCGTAACAGCTGAAAAATTTTGCAGGCAAATTTGTTTTCAAGTGTATCTTTTGGCAAGACTTAAATTATTTTTTTATTGAGGCGTATGCTATTCCTCGCCAGCCACATAATTGTCTTTTAAAAGTGAATGACATGAAAAGTTGAATATGAAAGTCATTAGATCTGGCGGTCGGTTGCAATTATAATCATTGTTGCACGCAACACGCAGTTTGCGAAATACTACAGCGTTTGAAGGTGCAAGTAGTTAGGAAAATTGGAAGAACCGAAGATGGTATAATAACAAAAGGTGCTGGAAAAGTACGATGTTAGTCTGCATTCACCAGGACGAGGCCTTTGCGCCAGCATGATATACTGCTTACACATCCGTCTTCGAGCTGTTTGTTTGCAAAAATTGAACTTCTGCCTAGAAAATAAGTTTGCAATATATCCACAGACGCTTCGATAAATTTTGGGACATTCATTATTCGTACCGAAGCCGATTGTAAACTTGGACACCTGTAGGTTCCTCAATCCGCTAAATGTTGATATGCCGGCTGAACTATTATTTGATTTAATTTTTTTCTTCTTTATAGTCAGACGGATTATGAGGACGGCGAAGACCTTTTAAACAAGATAATTAAATATGTGGCGGTAATCATGAAGTTGATGCTAAGGACGCGGGATGAATCATCTAACATTTATAATTCAATTATTGTACTATTTTATTATTATTTGCTATTATTATATTATTCATATGTTGTGTTATTTCGTTCTTCTATAAATTCTGTTATTTTTCTATCCCTTTATTTTGTTGTTTCATTAAGTATGTCGAAGTTAATCATTTTTTTTTTTAACTCTGTCCCACCATCTTTATTACACAAATAAACAACCTAAGCTTTTATTGCATTTGTGTGGAAATTTGATCCAGATCCGGTGTTACAAAAACCATGGGTTTTACGTCGAACTGAAATATAAATGAGAAATGAGTTCGACCACCTGTTGGATTATAAAAGAAAAAACCATGGGTTTTCCGTCGAAGTAAAATAGAAAACCATGGGTTTTACATCAAACTGAAATATAAATGAGATATGGGCTCGACCACCTGTTGGAATATAAAAGAAAAAACCATGGGCTTTACATCAAACTGAAATAGAAAACCATGAGTTTTACATCAAACTGAAATATAAATGAGATATGGGTTCGACCACCTGTTGGATTATAAAAGAAAAAACCATGGGTTTTCCGTCGAAGTAAAATAGAAAACCATGGGTTTTACATCAAACTGAAATATAAATGAGATATGGGTTCGACCACCTCTTGGATTATAAAAGAAACAACCATGGGTTTTACGTCGAACAGAAATAGAAAATCATGGGTTTTACATCAAATTGAAATATAAAACTCTAGAACGCAAACGTAGGCAAAACAAGTTAAATGAAATGAAACAAAAATGGAAAAAAGGTGAATTTGAAAGTTTTTCCCTGACTCTTAACAAAGGGGATCTCCCCCAGACCAAACGTCTGACCATCTGGTTTTTTGTTGAAATTCATCCAAACTCTCCCTGCCCCTCTCATCGGTGCCCTTATGAAGGGGATGAAGGGGATCATGATAAAAATTTCTACATTTCACGTGACTGATCTATAGGCGTCTCACTTTAAAGGCCTAATCCATTCTCCTTTTATAAACAAAAATGAAACATTTCGTACGGAACAGCAATATTTTAAGTCTGGATTAAGAGAGAACGACGTAGAAAATTAGTTGCTTATATTTTTTAAGCTTCGTGGAGCTTTTAATAGGCTCGGTTTAAAACAATTTGTCAGTATATCTAATTGGTAAATTCACCCCAAACATTCTGTTGCTTTTTATATTGCAACGTTACGAACATGGCAGCGATGCAATAAGCTAACTGCGCGGAAACTTCCGTAAGCTCGTGCGTGAATCACAAACTTTGCTTACCTAAACATTAATCAAGGGAACATTTTCTTTTAAAATGAAACTTTTCTGAGCAAACGACGATTTTACTTTTTGTGACTGCATTCATTTTTTGTTGTTATTACATCTATCTAATATATTAAATGAATAGTCTTCAATACTAAAACGAGATTCTTTTAATAAATGATCTTGCGCTTAAAATATACGTCCTATGATTTTGTTTTGTCTTTATGGAAACATCAGTTCGATTCGCTCGGTAATGCAAGTGCGTGCAGCAAAATGAAGATTTTTCCCCACTTCGACTACTGCAGTAATTCAATGCGTCAGCACGTACTACCAACTCATGCTTTGAGATTTGGTTGTACGCCGTAGGATGCCACTGCGTCCCACTTGATTAGTATTCACATATGAAATATGTGAAAAGTCTAATAAAATTGAATAAAAATCTGATGAAATTGAGAATCGTTGAGAAAAAGTATAACAAAATTGAATAAAAATGTAATGAAATTGAGAGTCGTTGTATCGAATCCAGTACTCATCAATTATATAAAAAAAATCATTTTTTGCATTTGGGAATGCCGACTAAAGCTGAATATTTCGCGACAATGGACTAAATAAAAGCTTTTCTATAAAAATTGGGTTGTTACTCGGTTTTGAATTTATGGAGACAATTAAATTTCTGATTATGGTATTTTCTATTTTTGCTTTAGGTTGCTTATACGATTTGCTTATACAACTAATATACCTACCGCCTGGTAAAAATATACTGCCGAGCGGAAAAGAAGTGCGCATCATTTAGCATGATTGGAACGTAACTTTTCATGATACCCTTTGAAGCAAAGGTGATTCTTTACCAACGAGAAGTTGATTATTTGCCAGAAAGCTATTGACTCATCAGCACTAGTGTTTACAAAGCGTAGCCAATAGAAGTCCATCAACATGTCCTTATGAGTAAATCGTCGGCTCCTGCAATAATAGAGCGTCCCGTTTACTGTACAACCAAAAGTTTTCTGCGCACTGGCCCGCCATACTCTCGACCAATAAGAAGTTTTTCTAAATGAAACATTAAACAAAGCTCAAACTTTGACGACCGCTACACAATAATGACATCAAACGAATAAATAGACTCGTCACGATAGGTAATATAATAACGATATCAACGCAACGTAAATCCAAACAAGAAAATGCGATACACTTATGTAAAACTCAAATATTTAATTTGATACCAATGAGCGTGTAAAGCAAATTGATTCCATCATTCAAGCAAGTATATGCAAGTACAATGCATGTACGTTTAAAATACGATGAATTCTGGTTGAGACATATAGATAAATTTTATAGTAACAATCTCCTGAAGAGCTGAAAGTAGTGCAGTGTTTACCTGATTTATAATTAATTGCATCAATGTCTGGGGTGGAGAACTTAACTCTCCACGACAAAATTGTACAAATACACTTTCATGACGTATACACAAACGCACGAACCGGCTATATGGATGCGGATATCAGAATGCGATTGATCCTTTTTATATTTACTTGATAGGCGCACTTTTTTTGGCGCGCGTTATAAGCTCTTATTAAATTATTCCAATAATCTGGATTGTTGTATATTTTTCTTAAATTAAATTACGATGCACATGAATACGCCTCAGTAGCAACTTTGTTCTTGAAATATTTTTTCTCAGCGCCTTTTTTTATTTCCTTTTTTCATAAAAATTACCCAGCGGTCAGCGAAAAATTGCGACGTTATTACGTTTTTATTTATCAGGCAGTATGAAAAATTTGACAAAAATATTCATTTCTTTTCTCCTTTGATAATGCGGCCAAAACTCATAGTTAATTCCCAAACAGAAGATATGATTTTCTGAATGTAAGCGCGGAGCAATTGTAAATAGTGAAGTGTTCTGTGCTGTCAAAGCAGACTTTTGTGCTTCATAACTCTATTTCATTTTTCTATTGGGTATACAAAAAGGAATTACAAAATCTTTTCAAGTGTGTATTTCTACACAAAGTGTATGAATATCCATACAGAATATTTCAGAAACACCATGCTTGGAAAGTTGATTAGCTTTTAGATTTTTGTTCAACGAGTTTGAAAAATGAGCTTTGAGGAAATCAAGCGTATGAGAAGGCGCACACCATTTGTTACGAAAACATAAAAAAAAAGAAAAGGATATAAAGGCGATTTATTTCATTGTAAAAATAGAATTTTTCAAATTTTTCTTTTGCAACATATATCCGTATCTGTTTTCAGTCATGTAATTTACCATTTTTATATTTTCTTATTTTTATTTTCGAATTGTAAAATATTTATAAGTGCAAATGGCAATTATCATCATCGATAAATTATCGAAAGCATTCCTATTTGCATCTATATTTCATAAATCCCGTTAAACCGTTAGTTAAAATTACATGTGGTATTTGTGATGAAGTAAAAGATTAACGTTTCATCGCGAAAAAAACAATTGGCTTTACATAGCAGCATTTAATAAATTTAATTTTTTACGAAATAAGATCACCAAAAAATGTATAAAGTTCGCAGATTTAGCCGTTTAACAAATTTTGAATTTTTCGCACGTACTACTGAATCCCCTTCGATCGAGTCGAGTCATATTTCAATGTATGATGTATGCCAAATCTATGATGATGATATTGAACTCCCTCTTTAAAAAAAAAGAAGGAAGCAAAGAAGGAAGTCATACCGCAAATAAGGTAAACTTTGTTGGTACCCAAAGAACCTATAGTCGAGGAGGGCGACCAGATAAGCCAATTTTGTGGTTACACACAAGCAAAATTTAGTAAATTTATCAGACCGGGAGTAACTATGTTGTTGCCACGTTTCTTCTGATCTATGCGAGATGCAAGTTCTCGCGCTATCATAACGAATAATCAGATAAAGTGCAGTCGTCTTCGTTACGGCAAATGACGCTACGTCGAAATGGTAGAAGTATCGACGCACTTAAACTGCAACTAGTGTTACTGGCTAGAATACCGCTTAAACCAAAAGGTGTCAATATACTGTCCGGCATCGACGTAAAGTTCTAAAGAAAAAATTAATCTCTTTTAATACTCTGTGATACCAAGACATACTCTTAGCACCACACATTTGTTGACCAGTATGACCGTACATAAATTGAAATGATGCCAAATTGATATTTCAGCTTCGCTTATTTCCTTATCAGAAAACGCGTCTGTAAAAAGGCATAAATTATAAATTGTAAATTATAACTCATGTATCCTGAATTCAAATCTCAAGTGCGGTTGAGTTTTCAATAAAACCGATAACCTTAGACGCTGGTGCTTAAAATTTATTTCTCTGGCTTAATTAATAATAATAATAACAATGACACAACTTTTGTACACAGGCAGGGATATTTGTTTTGAATCGAACCTTAGTCTTCTTCGGTGTTGGCCACTGAATCATCTACGAATGGTAAAAGAGCAACGAACCAAACTTTAAATCCATTTTTATTTAATTAAATTGTCTTTAATTTTGAACATTAATTAAAGGCATGGTTCGTTTAAATCGGTCGAAAGTACTAAACGCGGTGCGGAAAATTTACACACATTTGAAAAAATATGAGAAAACCAAATCTTTAATGACCATTAAAGGAACCTGGGATAAGGCTTTCTGTGCGGGTGGTGATGCGAGAACAATTGCTGAATCCGGGCCGATGGAAGAATCGAAAACCTTCTTTCGTGACGAATATACGTCAAACGCATTAATAGGCAATTATAAAATACCTTACATTGCCTTAATTGATGGTATTACCATGGGCGGCGGCGTCGGCCTTTCTGTTCGTGGTAAATATGACGTAGCTGCACCACGCACATTATTTGCTATGCCTGAAACAGCAATTGGTTTGTTTCCGGATGTCGGAGGATCGTATTTCCTGCCACGCTTACAGGGAAACCTCGGGCTCTTCTTGGGATTGACTAGCCATCCAGAATTTAACAGAATTTCGAGCTATATTTCTCTCACTTCTCTCACACTTTAACAGAATCGAAGTGTTGCCATTTATTGAAAGCAACTCTGTGCGCTCTCCATTCTCAACACATGGTAGGTTTTTTGGAAACGATGTAAAGGAAAAAAACAGTTAACGACCTTTAGGGAAAAATCAAAGCCATATAAGTGCACAAGGAGTTGAAGGAAGTGAATAATCGCGAAAAAAAAATTAAAAAAGATATTAAAAAGGTTAAAAATTAGAAGAAGAAGTTCTTAAAACAGAAAACTGAAATAAGAAAAAACCCAAAAAATTATAAAATTATAAGAAAAATGTAGTATATTAAAAAAGTTTAGAACAAAAAAATAGTTTATTAAAATATATAGAATTTAATAAGTTAAAAAGTGTAAGGAATTTGAAAATAAAAGTTTATAGATTAAATATAAAAAAGAGTAACTTCGAGGCATATAAGAGCACTGTAAGAAATTGACGGTAAGTGTACTTATTTTGTTTATTTACAATTTAATAGGTTTCATGCATTGACAAGGAGATCCATCTGAGATTCACATAGTTCCCCATCGAATGTCGTTGGTGTCTCTAGTTTCCAGTATCTTTTTTAAAAAGAAATTATTCGGAATCAACATTGAAAACCTCGCATATTTGGTTATGAAATCTTCAAACATTTTTATTACATTATTAGCATTAGCATGCAACAACTTTTCAACTATTTTATCGAAAAATGCAATGTTTTTTATATATGTTTAAGTTTTCGTTGGAACTACTTTTTTTTTTTAAATTAACATAATGAATGGATGAATAAATAAATGAATGGAAAATGAGTGAATGAGTGTGGGAGAGAGTAATAAATGGAAAATGTAATACAGGAATAAATGGATAAATGAATGAGTAAATGATTGAATGCGCGTTAGATAAAGTTACCAAAGATGAACTGATAAGTAGTAGATGAAAGATGTCTCACTGAAATGGATTACGTGGAGTAAGTTTTTTAAAAAGTAAACGAAATTTTCATATTCCTTTTATAATTTCTGCACAAATTTGGTACATAATGTGTATCTATTGTACGGCTGTGTTATATTCATATTGGCGGCACTAACGACACGTTTAATATGATTTTCATGTGAAATTATGCTTTTTTCAAAATGTTTAATCAAGTTTAATATGAAATATTCTTTTCTATCGTAGTTTATAAAACCAAGTAAAGACGATTTATATCAAATTCAAAAGTTCTTTGCTGAGTTTTATTTAAAACCTTGAAATCAACTTGGCTTGCGTGGGCATTATATCTCACCAAAACATATTGAAGCCTTACGTAAAATAACCTAGAAAAATTCAAATATTAGCTGTGTGATCTGTGTTATAGTGTAAATTGACAATAATTCTAGATTGTTCGTGGGGCTCAGTTGAAATTGTCTTCGACAGAAAATTAAACAACGAAGGTAGCAAAATTTCAAAATGAAATTATGAGAGCTTCCATTAACTGTCCAAAAAAATTGAAAATATTAAATATTGAATTTATTCATTCGTATTACGATGTTTACAGTTAGACGTTCTGCAGTTAACTATATTAATTTACCGGGATTCTCATCCAGAAATATCTAATTTAATTTTCAAATTTCTCCGCTTGCTTTGGTTCATGATAAAAATGAAAAAATTTGAAAAATCGTAATTTGCGCGTGAAGTTAACAATTCTTAACATGGAATGGCTGGAATTAAGATTGAGGACCAATTTTCAGCATCAAATATTAAAAATATTTACTTTTCATAGGAAATTAAAAAATTAGAAAACGGATAAAGCAATCTTAGATATCTTTAAAATGTATACATCACATTTTTTTTTTTTGGGAAAAATTAGAAATCGTATATCTAGGCGAAGAACTATGCTATTTAGCTGGTTTTTTTCTTTTCAATCGACATATGTGTTTCCAGAATAGTTTTCTGCATTCGAATTGTTGCTTTTCATTTTAAGAATAAGAACAAAGGACTGAAATGTTTGTATTTTACTTTTAATTTGATCACTATATTATTTGTAATTTGCTATATTTGTAATCATTTGTTAACACGTATGTTTGCCGCCGCATTAATTAATTTATATTATATGACACTCACTGTTGCTCTTTTAGACTCTTTGTGGTTTTTTTTTTTTTGGATAAAGCAAAGTATGAATCCATGTATGTGTCATATAGAATGGAGAATGTGTAACAGATGCGCAAGTCTATCAACTATTGTTCTTCCACGCAGATTGTGTGGAAAAGAAATGAAAATTAACGCCTAAGGAACACAGCCGCACTACAACACAAACTGACATCATCCATGTTTTCAAAAATAAAAACAATATTCATTCTATTTCTGCTTTCATGAAAATATATTAGGCGTCCAAAATGCGTTAATTGTCAAGTAAATATAGTGAACATTACCTGACCTGGTGGATGATACATGATACATGTCGATAACAAACAGTACTTGCCAATGATACATTGCCTATTTTCTCAGTCCGCATATATATGTTTGTGTGGGCATTGAAATGTTATTATCATAATCAGCAATATTGGTGTTAGTAAATGCGATCGTATGGTTTAAGCCTGCAAATATTCCAAACTGCTGTTTCAAGCAAATTATTACAACAATATCGTTCAATTAGTTGCAATTTAACCGAAATATAGTTCAAGGATACATTAGCATTATGTGTATGTATGGCACATGTTGAATGAATTTCTATGTTTGTCCTCATTCTTATGAAAAATACGAGAGAGAAGAAATATTATATGAGCTATGTTGTTACAAGTTAATAATCAATCATTTTCTTTTTTTTCTAATATATATTGACAATTATAGGAGCGTCGTTGAGATAAAGTTATCGGTTTGATATTCACATGTTGGAATTAGTAGCTGGACAGTAAAGTCGGTGATTTTTTCGCATGTGCCATTCGTTATGCAACGGAATGGGGTATTAGTGTGCCGTTCACATCACGTCTTTTCACCTACTGTATGCTATATTTTAATAGCGTTTCTTCTTAAGAAGCTTGAAAGCCATTCTTTGTAAAATGTCCTGTATATAGGACATAGAATACGTTGCTATCTATTGCTTCAGAAAAGTTTTATCAATTTTAATAAATATTCTCCAACATTTTCTCTACTCTTATCTATTGTCATAGGTTGTACATTTAAAATGCAAATGTACTGCATTGTACTTTGAATGCGAAAGCTGAATTTGCATTTGCATATGCACCTTGCACCAACATAAGCACAAAAACATATATGAACATAATAAGCAACTGTATATGCGTTGTTTATATAGTTAAAATGACATGTTTAAATAATTAACAATTAATTTAGCATATTTGGGGGCCAAGGGAAAGATATATTATACAAGTTGTTAATATTTTGGTTTAATAATTAAAAAGTTGTTATTATGGAAAAGCCACAAGAAATCGAAAAAAATATTTTTGTTGTGTTTTATTTAATAATTATTCGTACATTAGTGGTTCCAAAGGAAAGTTTGATGTGTTGCCATTTAATTGATTTGAATAGTTATAAGAAGAGTTTGCAAAAAATTAGGTGAATTACTTTAGTTTTATAGTAAAATAGAAAACATAGTAAAGTACGTTAGAATTATTTCATTAGATTAGATTAATTCATTTGATTTAGAAGCGTCAATAAGGACGAAAAAGGGAACGTGCTGGAGAGAGTACATCCGATGAAGATTGTGTTTCATTGGTCGTAAATGAACGAAAATGCTTAGATTGCTGCTTTGTAGCTAGCCACTGAATTTTTTTCTTAAATTTTGTAGACAACAATGACAAAGAACTTGAAACTTAATCTTAATCTCCCTTTTTAATATTACAAATTATACATTATTTTTCGCTAGAAGCGTTTCGCAAACTTTCAAATTTCTCAACATATTTGAATTAATTATTTACTGCCCATCTTATGTGGGGATATATAATGTTAACAGGTGTGCAAACTTGTGGAGATAATTCTCTTACTTGCTTGAAATATATTATAATAAACGAGATATATATATATATATATCTGACCAGATTTTTTAGTTCGAAAATAGTTATCACATTATGAATATTGACGTGTTTGTCATTTTAAGTCTTATTCTCAAAGTATTCAGTCGGTCGGAACTTAAACGTTCTTTCGTATTTTCAGAAACCTGTATTTATACGTTGGCTGTAAAGGGAACCTTTACAGGTTGATGATAGCTCTAAAGTGTTCCTCTTAAAGCTGAACGGAAAAAAACCACAAATTCTAAAGACGGACATTTTCCTTTCAGGTATTAATTTATTTATTACAGTATATAAATTTATTATATTTTATATATATATTATTATATATATATATATATATTTATATGTTTATATGATGGCGTACATACCAGAGGACGTTTTTAGCAAATTTTTGTACAAATAACCCAAGTTGTGGGGTATTGACGGGCCTAGGACGTGCAAAGTACACTGTGAGAAGTTAGCTGATCGACTTACCAATGAAATTCACCAGTTAGTATCCGCTGAGACGATTAAAATGTTGGAAAATGTTAAGCGCAAGATGAGACGTTTGGACAAAAAAAAGAGCATCGGTCGCATAAATTTTTGCGCATACCTTACCATTATGACGAACCAACTAATAGGAGACGGAAAAATACGTATTGTGATTACCGCTGAGGAGGACTTTATAGGATTTGACGTGACGGACGTAGTAAATAGAGATGTAATATCAGCCATAGTTCAACTGTTGGAAAAAACAGACGATAGTAAGATAGTAGAAGAGCTAGAGGGGGGACCAGGTACTACGACTACTACGCCGTCTGCAGATCTAGAAAGCCTCGTTAGTATGCCTATATATGATGATATATATTATGATTTACTACGAGGGACCATCAACATCAGCGTAGGCAGCGCTAACGGAGGAGAATCGGCGCCTCAGAGCCAAAGTGGAAATCTTGAGCCGTCAAATTGCAGAATATCAAAGCCACGAAGCCATATATTTATAAATAGCTTAATTACTTTCTTCTATTTTAGATAAGAATAAAAATGAAGTACAACTCTCCGCTCGTCGTCTCATACATATGAAGATTCGCTTCAACAGAAAGCGATACTTCCATAGGCCAATGGTAAGTTTGTGGTCATCTTGTTTTATAAAATTTAGTAACCACAAAAATTTTCTTTTGTAGATGTCAACACACCGGCACACGCAACTAAAAATGGAGGGAAAACAGCTTAAATTTATAATAAGTAAAATTAGGCACAGTACCACAATTTTGATCACTAGCGCGGAACTTACTTTCCACATACCATAAAATTCTTCTTGATGGCAGTTGTCATACCACCTTGAGGTACCGTAATAGGCGCCTTGCCAATTGCTTTAAATGGTTGGCTCCCCTGTAGGTCTATATCAGCGTTAAACTAATCTTAAAACTATAATAATGTGTACAATAATTGTAGTATACTTGAAGGGCTCTAGCTCGCCGAAATTGGGGAGGGTCCAAATAAAGAATTTTGCCCTAAAGAATTTTTATACTATGTGAGTGTTGAAGTGGAAATGTGAAATAAACCTACTTCGCCAACCAATGATCAATTAAACTAATTTAGTTGTTGAACTTTTTAATAAGTAAACAGTAACAAAAAGAATAATAGACAATTTTTAAGTTAATGTAAAATAAAACAAAAATTAAAATTAAGACTATACACAAACTTAAATAACAATAACTCACCGAATCACGCCGAATGTACATTCGTAGATAAGATATAATAATTGTATAATTTTTTTTTTTCTTTTAAATAAAAATACAATTAATTATTTACATTTTTTTTTAAATAAAAATACAATTAATTATTTAATTATTTCTGAACGGATTGTCTTTTTTTTTTTTTTAAACTCCTGGTTTCACGGAAAACGATATTGAAATTAAATGGTGTCGCAATGAATAAACCGCTGGCACTTCGTTCAAAATCCGAGTCTTTAACAAGGAATTGAGTATATTGACATTTTTATATAATGAACTAATGATGTTGCTTCTTTTTTTTTCTTTGACAAATTGTTCATTTTTTTTTTTTTATTCAAATTTCGATTTTAGTGAAAATTTGCTTCTCTTTTACCAACTCATAAACACCTCTCATATCTTATTGAAATCCATTTAAGTTGGTCTTGTTGCGGAAATTTTATTCGATAATTTTTTATGATCTGTTATTTGAAAATCATCTGCACTTATTCGTTCCTCAACCTCAAAAAAAACCAAAATCTCTCCAAATTGTTCTTTCGATTTGAATGATACTTAGCAAAAGGTTGCAAGTCACGTTTGTTCAATGATGATTCCACCACTATATGATCGATTTCAAAGACGCGTAAACTTTTAAAATTTCAATAAAATTTCCCATTATTATATACATTTTTTTTTTTTAAATTTCAATTTTTTTTTTTTTTTTATTATTTACGTTTTTACTAAGCTGCACGAAATCCATTTCGTCTATTACAATCTCCTGTCGAATTCATTTTTTCCATATTATAAAATATAAGAAAAGTAATTGAGTAAATGATAAATTTAACAATATGTAATAATATTAAGTTACGTTTTTGTTCAAGGGCTCTTTAAAGTTCCTTCCTGTTAGTAGCGTAAACAGCTTTTATCGCAGCAAATTGATGGGGTGGGTACTACCGCTACTACAGGATCCTGCCGTCCTGAAGAAAGCAAGCCGGAATACTACTGTTGTTTTATACTAATGAAGCAATCACAGGAATCGCCAGAATGAGAGTTTTTTCTAGAAAATAAACAATTTAAACTATAATAGACTAAAAAGTAAGAAATAAATTATGTAAAAACATGTTTTTAAAACATGTCTACAACTAAATTAGTCTACTGGCTATATTTTCTAAAAATACTAACTGACAGTGTCGTTATAGAAATGTAACCAAGTTCGTATAATTCGTATAATATTTAGAGCGTAACAGTAGGCTTGTTTAGAGGTAAAAAAAAACCTTAAAATTTTTGCTTGAATTTATATTAAGATGCATAAACGATACCAACGTCTATCTCAGTCCATTAATAATATAACGCGCGTTGAAACTTTATTTATTTTTATATTTATAATTCGCATAATTATTTCCGATGAATGGAAAACCTTTTCGTCATACACATTTGTTACGTTATAAATGCTAACTGTATACTCAAAAACCCAAAGAGAGGGGTACACCATTTCACTCAGTACAGTTACTCATCGTTTCGGTAATAAGGCACTAAAAATCATTGGACCACATCTTGACCCGCTTCCATGAAAATCACTCACGTTTAATAAAATAAATTGCAATTATCTCTAGGATAACTTATAATACATGATAATAGAGGAAGAATATAAAACCGTACTGCTTCTTTGTAAATGTAAATCTACTGTACAAATGCGTTATTGATAATGGCAGCACTAACAACAACTATATTTACCGCTATAATCTTTATTTTGAACTAGGACGCAGGGTTTCCTTACATGCCTCCATTCCAAATGAGATAAATTTAGAAACCACAACATAGAATGTAATCTAGCAAAATGGTCTGTTGCGAACCAGCCCTCCGAATGCAATTCTTCACTTATCCTCAATAAGTGGTCTTATCGCAAACAAGTTTCTCATATTCACTATGTCTGCCGTACTTTAGCACACATCTTTTCATCAATTAGAAAAATTCCAATTTTTCTTCGAATAACAACTTTTTTAGTACGATGTTCTATGAGAGGTTAATACAAACTTATTTGCAAAACATTACGGACCTGCATGAATAGAAGTGAAAATGAGTAATGTATTCACGTGAACGGTATTTCCTTTTCAAATCCCTATCGAAAATGAAAACAAAAAAATTATTTCCAAAAAAGGAAAAAGAATTTTATTAAAACCAGATTTGTTGTTATTTTTGTTTTTTTTTTTTAATTCTCGTTTCCCTTAACGCCAAATTCAATTATTCGAATTTTTAATTTATTAAAATTCGTTTTTCCTTCTTCTTCTACTTTTCTTTATTATTTATTATAACAAACATATGAAAATGTGGATTTTCCATTTAACAAAAATCATAGGAATCGAATTTCGATAAATTTCAATAAAAGTTTGTGATCCAATAATTTTCTCACTGTCTTAAATTGTAACAAACGAAACTTATTAATAAATAAAAATAAAAAAACATTTCGCATTAAGCAGATATGAAAACATAATTTAAGGCACAACAGCAAACAAGGTACAAAATTCACTCTGTAAATTAAATTTTTCTAATAATTAGAAGATAACCTTCGTAATTGGAATTCCGAATTAATTTTTCCAAAAGTATTTTTAAAAGTTCAACATTCAAAATTCATTCTTAAAGTCCTAAATTAAGCTTTGGTATTACGTACATTACTTACACGTGCTTATAGAAATTGACGAGAAGGAAAAATTAGAAAATGTCACACACTGTCTATTGCTTTTTTTTAATTTTTATATTAATTTCCATTTATTTTATATTCTCCTAAATGAAAAGAAAATTTCAATATTTCCATTAACATTCCAATACATCAAAGGACCTTTCATTGCATCCTCGATGTGCATTAGAAAGAAATACAATAGTTTTCTCTTCATGTCTGCTTTCCTGACATAGAACATTAAAAACTCCCCTCCCGACGTCATAGGTTTTGATAGTTTGAAGTTTGCGCACAAACAATGTTAAAACGATACAAAATAAAAATTTATATAGAAATTGAAAGACATTTTCTTGCCTATAAATACACAACAGGTAAAGTTTGCCAGTTGACCAAATGGGACGGCGGTTATTCATCTCGCTTAACAACAACTACGTTTGCCGCCGTAATAAAATAATTTTCGCTTTTCGACCAAATTGTAGCTCTTCAAATTTGAAGTTTTTTTTCTACAATAACTTGGAGGGGAACACAATGTTTTCTTACTTAGTTAATTTTTAACAAATAATCCTCCCGCTTCTATTTATATTATATACATATATCCATATCTATATATATTTGTTAAATAGCATATATGTGCATATGATATAGTACATAGTGCGGAGTATGTTCATGTATGTTTATATATATATATATATGAATGTGTGAAAATGAAACAATGGCGAATATCAAATAAATGAATTGGTAAATTTTATGGCGGCATATACAAGTTATTGTAGTCTTACTTAGTCTGCCATGTGAAAATTTACAACATATTTTTAGTATATTTTTTTTACAACGTTATATTATAATATGGCAAACTGTCTAAAACGACTCATTCATAGAGATACAGAAAACATAATAATACATATTTGAAATTCTTTTGAAGATTTATTCGTCTGTATTGCGCTAACTGCAAAATTTGTTTGGTGCATATATATTAAGCATATACTACTGTCAAAATAATGAAAGAACTTTTATTAGGTATTATTAAGTTTATGTAAAGGACCTTTGCCGAAAACGCACTTGATTACAAAAGACCTCATCCGATCTAACTCAGTTCCCGACATTTTTTGCCATGCCAAGATTGCTTTAAAACTGAGAAATCAGTAAAAACATATTCATGCTCGTTATAAGCTCAAATGAACGCCTGTTTTGACTTGTAAATTGACTAAAAATAATTTCTTCTAATACGCAAAATACCTAGGAACTAAAGAGACTCCGGCGAGATTTCCAGGGAAACTATATAAATCTTAGATGGGTCTCCTTGCCAATACATAAACTACAGATACATGAAATAAATGTACTTACTCTTAATTTCTTACAATTTCTTTATATTTCTTTTAGTTCGTCTTTTATATGCTTTCTAACAATTTCTTTATATACCTTTAATTTATTTAACACAGTAGTAATTTTTAATACAATATAAAATTTTATTTGATATTTTCCGTTTTTCGTATTTCGTTTTATTTAGCAATTTTTTACTTTATCGAACCTCTTTGTGCACTTATAAAATGGCTTTGATTTCTCGCTAAAAACCGTTAGCTGGTTTTTTTCCTTTACAAAAAAGTACCATGTGTTGAGAATAAAGACGAAATACAGTTGCTTTCAACAAGTGGCAACGCTTTGTCATGAAGAAAAAGAAGAACAATATTATTCACGTGTTCATAGTTTTGTGATAATATAAATAAAAAATAAGATAAGATAAGGTGGCAACACAATGTATTGAATGCTGTTAAATGGTACTGAATGCTGTTATTGAATGCTGTTAAATGGCAAAGGGCAAACAAACAAAACAAAAAAATCAAAACAAGAAGAATAAAAGAAAATATGATTTTTCCAACTGATAGCGACATGAGAAATATATTTCATCAGAATTTCGTATCTCTAAAGCAGCACAAGCCATTATACGCATCGATATAGAGATATTTAATTAAGCTAAGAAAATTAACAACATAAAATGTAAAGCTAATCTCTATGAAATATAAAAATCTATAGATACTCTCTGCTAAAAGTATCATATGTTGCGAACAAAGAGAGAAGAAGTCTAGAGTCACCGTCAAAATGCCACATTCCAAAAAATCCTTACTATTTTCTAAATTTCTAACCAATTATGTCGGTAACAAAATAAAGTGAAAGACGAACTTGTTATTAAATGGAGTCCAAAATAAGCCAACATTTTTTTTTTTAATGAAGAACTAGCAAAAAATAATACTACTAATATTACATGCAAGTGTATGTTATACAAAAAGGATAGGACATATTACGAGTGTTATATTACATCACAATATTGTATAAAAGGATATATTAGAAATATTGCACTATATTGCGCGTTATTAAATGAATCTCTCCCGAAGTAGACGTTCATACATAACCACGCACAGGTCAATACTTCCGCTTGATTTATATTCGGACTGAATTATAGGGGGTCGCTTTGTTAACAAGCCGAAATAGCAGCCGTCTCTGAAAACTATATAACAATAGGTAATCATTTTAAAATTGTTTTCAAAGTACTCATTTTTCTCCTTTGAAGACGGTGATATAGTAGCTTGTAGAGGTGGTAACGGCGGTTGTGCTACACGGGTGGTGATTAATTTGTGCTTGTAAATCTCTCTGCCCAAATATCCCCGACCATAAATATCCCAAATCATAAATATCCCCGACTATAAATATCCCAGACCACAAATATCCCGGACCATAAATATCCCATATTATAGACGTTTAGTCCTTTATTCCTTTCTCCTTCGAGTTTACACGTTGATGTACACGTTTCAGATAACCATGGCGGTCAATTCCAAATTTCTCGATAAATAGTTTTGCCTGCAACCGGTGTCACCGTATTACCGTACACTGTAACTTTTCTTGCTCGTCGCCTTTAGAAATGTGATCTTTTCATGTATCATGAAAATAAATTATTAGTTAATTTTTGCTCTAGAGAAGCGTAGGATTATTATTAGGTATTCAATGTTTATTTATTTAGATTTCTAAAATTTTCTCGTTTTTCTTAAACTTCCTTTTAACAAAATAACAATGTAGATATAAACTGTCGCTTCAAAACTATTTAGTATTCTTTGCGTAAATTTGAATATATCCGTAACTTAAGAGCAATATCGGATTTGGGAAATTTTCAACCACATGTAAAATCCTGCACATATCCTTTCAATAGCATCACATATCTATCACACTTGTTAGATTGAATGCTAATTAAACAAAAATAGATCATAAAAAAAATGTAACTTAATAATACCAGCGCAATTAACTGTAAATGAAACATAACGGACACGTCAAAGTTGCTGATTTTCTGTTAAAGTTCCAGATTTTCTGCTAAAACTACAACCAAATTTGTATAGCAACATCAAACAAATATATATCATTTTTTCAGCTGTAACATGTGGTTCATTAATAAAAAAACTATAAAGCGTTTGTTTTACACATTATTTGATTATTATTTGCGGCGTGCGACATCTAAAGGCGCTGGAGGCGGCGGTGGTAATTCAGTAAAACAAAACGTTTATATATACATTAAATGTAATCATGCTTTTTTTTTCGAAAATGAAATTATTTAATTTATTAAGTTATCTCTTGTTAGGTTTCATTTCAATGAGGTTTGCACAAATTCTATTGTATATTTTTTTTGCAAATTTACCTTCAAACCCCTTTTTAAGCAAAATGTGCTATTTTTTGGAGATGACCGTTATCTACTATTTCGTACGTGTCATTTACATAAGTTATTGCTATATTTTACACTTTCGCGTGAAAACAGGGTCGTTTTAAAAAATTTACATCGAAGTCAACGCGTAAAAGCAGGGATGCTAAGATAAGTTAAAAGCGACGCAAAAATGTTACAATTTTCTAAAAGGTGATTGAAGTTCTAACCAGTGTTAGAAATGGAAAAAGTAATTGAAATTATTGCCAAATTTATTTGTTAAGAATTATATATTAGTAATTATACAAAAATATTAATATTAAGAATTTATTTATTATTTTATTTATGTTTTTTCGGGACTGAGTTGACTTTCAATGGCCTACAACGGACAAAGCATGCTGGCTAAAAATATCTTTTGAACTGATTTCATCCTTTGCATCCAACTGTGGTACTTCAAAATCGGCTTTATTATAAGCTGTAAAACTGTGAATTATGACGGGCAAAGATGTCTTTAAATACAAATTCTTCGTCTATAATATCACAAAATTTATAATTTGTTGGCTAAATGTGGAACTCGGACTCTATGAGTCAAGAAACCGCTAATCATCTACTTTCTGTATGTCAGTCTAATCACGAGATTTCCCTCTTTAGCGATGCTGGCCATAAATTATATTTTTTTGACGTCTTTTTTATTTACTTTGTAGTAGATATAATTACGATAAAATAGGCATATATTATAGTAACTTTCTATTTTTGCTTTTTGCTACTATCTTTGCTTAAATCCTCAAAAGGCTTGCTGAAAGAGAAGAAGAAAACGCCGAAATGTATTTTATAAAATTCCCCTTTATAGGGCTAACTATCCCTCAAATTTATAAATGAATGAGATCTCGGCAGCAATGATTTTCATTTTCAGCGTCATATTCGGCGTTGGGCAAGGAAATTTTCAGTTGTTTTTTTTGGAAGAAGTTTTTCATGTGCTAATAATTTTAATAATTTAGTAGATAAGCTATGGAAAAGTGGACATTTTTAAATTCAATTAGGACGAAGATACAAAAAGAATCTTGAGTGTTCTTGATCGAAGGAAATCAATTCGCAATAAAAACGGGGAAAAGTGAAGTAAAAGAATAGAAAAATACGCATGTGAAAATTGGCTACAATATATCCGCCATTGTGAAGTTGAAACAACGACAAAACGAAAGAAGAGAAACATATCGGAACGAAGGCAAAAAAGAAAAGGAGAAAAAAGGCTGGCAGAAAATAGAAGAAGCTTGGTTAATAATTGCGCACACGCGAAAAATTTTTGCAAAATAATATAAATTCAATAAAACGAGAAAAAAACTATCTTAAATTATTGAGAAATATCTTAATTGAATGCTATATATCAACGACATTCTGATTTTGTAAAAATTATAAGGAATTTATACAGATTGTAGCGATAAAAACACGCGAAAAAAAGTGACAATAAAAGTGGGCAGTAGCCAGCAGAGCAGCGTCAGAGACAGAAAAGCTCCCCCCGCAGTATTTAATATGGTTAAGCTAGTTAGTCAGTGAGACAGGCAACAGCAGCAGTACTAGCAGCAGCAGGCAAAGCTAGTCAGAAAAGTAACGACATTTATAACGAAGTCTGTGAAAAGCAGCGCTAACGTCGACGTCTTAGAATTAAAGAAATTCTGGTGAAGTGAGGTGGAGGAGGAGTGTTGCGTGCCCGATAGAAAAAGTGAAACTATTAAATATAATCAAAAAAAAAAAAAGATAATAATAAAAAGAAACAAAACGAAAATCAAATGCAAATCAATAACTTGAAACAGTTATGCACAATAACTTGGTGTGTGATCTCATTTAATTAACCATCAAAGAATTCAGAAGATTCGGAGCGTTGCCCTAAAGTGACAGCGTGCACAGAGAATCGAGTCACTGGACTGATTATAGGATTTATAGTTAACGTGAATTCCCGCAAAGACAAGTTGTATATTAACGATAGAACACAAGCTGTTTTGAAAATGTATCCTGCACCGGTGCGTCACCCTTCAACGGGGGTAAGAAATAAAATTCTTACTTGGATTTATGTTAATATCTTTTTTTTTATTTTAATTCACTAGCATTGCTTTCCACTTTTTTTTTTTTTTAATCTTATATACAAAACCATAAACGATTGCATTTTAATGAATTCTTATTTTGTCCTTTGTGGTCTCTTTCCATACCTGGATCTTGACAAATGTGCCAATTCGCATAATAGGGACCACAACCACAAGGTCCGCACAAATTTACTTTTCACGACGCAATGGAAACCATCAAACAGGAATACAATTTTATGCAGACACAAAATCACTCGTAAGTATAGATAGAAAAACAACAGCAATAATAATAATAGTAACAACAACGAGACAAATCTTGTTATGACAATACAATGACGGCCCATGTTAAGGACAGTCAAGCAAGTGATAGACTGGCTGCGAACTAAGTATAAGTGCGTGCTTGTGCCTGTGTATGTATCTTTATGTGCAATATTACTCTTAGCAAATAACAGAGTGCAAAACACGTTACATTATTTTTTGTTTGCTTGACCATTCGTTCCGCTGTAATAGTGTTCGGCTTACTTCATAAACATTCTGTCAAGTGTTCCTTTGCTTACGGTAGTAAGCAAAATTTTAATTTTCGAAAAATTAAGAAAACAAATTTTTATTTGTTATTTAGTAGTAGTTTTACGTGTGCTTGAAGGAGTTGGTTTCATGCGCGTGATTGATTACATCCCGTTGCTAAAAATCCTTTGTCCTATCGCAAGTGCTTTTATGAAGATAAACTTTGTTTTGACATTCGAGCCTAAAGGCGAAAAAAGTGTTTTTAACTGCTTTTTTTTAAATATATTTAAAGGAGTAGGAGCCGTTAACGAGGTGTTTGCTAACTTGTACATATTGTAGAAAGTAAGCGGTTGCAGTGCATTGGTTATCTTGTGTTATACACTCGTACGAAGATGTATATTAAATTAGTTAAATGCTTACAATGACCTTGGAGATTTGCTGGACTCAAATTGATTCTACGGTATCTTGGCGCTTGCCTGTTCCCAGGAAAACACTTACCTTTAAATTTTATACCGAAAGGTGAACTGAATGTACCTTTTTCTTATTTCTTTTCGTAACGTAAGTGCGAAACCGACTTCCACTTCGACTAAACTGGAATGAATATTAACATTATTCCTCGAGCCGGTATAATGTTTTGCTTAGTAGTGTAGACTAATGAAATAAATTCCTAAGCCAAACTAAAACAAATTAAAGCTGCCGGCTCTATTTCAGAAAACAACATTAGCTTTATTAAAGCAATATGTTGAATTAATGTTGCCTTCCATAGCTTATTTCAGGATGTCCATAGGATTCGTTGTTCGAATGCAGTTTTTCTTATAAAGAAAAATTTCACGCTGTCATAAACAATGTGCTTTACTTTAAGAATTTGTCCGCAATTGCACATTGGAGAATGATTTTAAAATCCACTGGCAATATCCTAAAGCAATAGGGGGAGTGCTGCATCAGTCACGTCTATAATTGTATTGAATTGACTGAAGAAACCATATAATTTTTGTTGTTGAATATTTCTTTTACCAATTTAGATGGCAATATGCTTTCGATTAGATGAAATAATTTATATGTTACTTTTTTTTTTTGTAAAACTCCTAAGGGCTAAAAACTAAACTAATAAAATCAATTAACTTCACATTAAATGCGATTGCGTTCGTTCTCTATGGTCCAATTCCAATGCGAATACACTTCAGTACAATACTGTTTACCTTCTTGTTAGACATGCGTAGCTTAGATGGAGATTCAATCTATTAACTACATATTCCTTCGTTGAGGTCCAAGAATACTCAAGAAGTATGTTCAGTTTATAATAGAAGCAGATCGCTGATCTCATACCCAAAAACGCGCGTTGCCAGAACTCTTAAAGTACGTAAACAATATTTAAAAACCTCATTATGTGATCAAAAAAACACATGCCCATTACTCAAAATACATCTATTGTCGGCAATTTCTCGTAGTTGGTCTAGAAAGAGTGTACATATATAGTTCAATTATAGACAAGTATATAAAATTCTTGCTCATAGACCGGATACGAGTTAGTTAACAAACTAAGCAGTGCAGCTTTTCCGAATTTTTCCTTTATCGTTATCTCGTTTTTAGAGCAGTGGGATTTGGACACATTTCACTATTATTTCGAGCTGCGGCAACAAATCGTAGAATGAATGGATTGAGCTTAGTTATTTTGGAGGTTTTTAAATGATCTGTTGCACTCTTGATAATAACGAACAGGTGAAACGACCTATCTGCTTATATCTAGGTGCCCGTTGCAAGCACAGTTTCAAAATTTTGTGTAGAGATATTAAAAATTTCCTTTCTCACTCGCGCTCTTCTCGTCCTTCAAGCTTTGCTACAAAAGGACAAATAAAATATACATGTAAAATTCCTTTCTCTAAGGCGCGTTAATCGCAATCTTAAAGAATTTGTTGTTACAATTTTTTTGATAGATTCAAAACTCAATTTGATTTCGAAAAGTGTTTATTGGAGAAGAGAATAAACGCAAAGTTATACGTAAATTTATTGATTTATATATATATATATATATATATGTCTTATTTACTTTTAAATTTACTTTATCTTATTGATTTTATACATAATTTATTTTATTTTATTTGCTTATGTATAATTTATTTTATTTTATTTACTTATGTATAATTTATTTTATATATTTATACGCTTCTCTCTGTTTTTTTTGACACTCTTGCGATCGTCATTTGGTTGGTTGTCACCTACCTTTTTTTCTTTTTTCCTTTCCTTCTTTTCGCATTTAAAATTTTCATAGTATTTGCTTGCATTTTGTTATTATCGCCGAGAGTATGTGTATATGTTGTTATTGCTGTCGTTCTCGTTGTCGGCCGTGGTGCTGAAAGTGTTCAATTCAAAGAAAACTGTGTCAAATATGTTTGTGTGCTTAAGAGCGCCTTTAACTATTAAGTGAGGAGGATCTTTATAGGACTTTATGTGTACATGTGTACATGTGCGTGTGCACATGATGTATATATATATATATATATATGTATGTTTATATATATATGTATATATTTATATATATATACGTGCGTGTATGCAGTTGTAGGAGCATATGTGTATGTGTGTTGAGTTCATTATGTTTTTAGTATAAACGAGTACTGTGTTTGCGCGTGAGCTTGTGTATGGGATGAGTAATAATAAACAAACGAAATAACTAAAGCACATATTAAAATACATATACAAGAAAAATTTTTTCATACATGCATAGTCAGTATATACACATATGTACTCATTATATATATAAGTATACATGTATATAGGAGCTGAACTAAAGGAAAAGTAAAAAGAAGAAAAAACATTACTTCTAAACATACGTAAAGAAAATAAGCAAAAGAACCCGTAATGTGTTAAACCTTTGGTGTTTTTGTGATTATAACGATGTTATTGTTGTTCTTGTTGTTGTTGGTGTTGTCGGTGTTAGCTTCTCTTTTAACCATAATCTTAGCGTTGCAACAACTATTTGTATATAAATTCATATTAAGCAGAAACGGTCAGCCTGCCTGACTGACTGGCTGGTTGGCTGGCTGGCAGGCAGGCAGGCAAGCCGCTATCATTTTAGAAGAGGTTAACAACGACAGCAGCAACTACCACAACAACACTGCACAACAGCATCCAAAAACCAGTTTATTAGACTCTTAAATTCTGAGTTTGTCTGCTTTTTTTTCTTTCTCTGGTGTGTATTTTGGTTTAATGTTTGTAATTGTTGTTGCTTTTTTATTGATGATGTTTTTGTGGCGCAAATGTAGGATAAATTTTGCCAACACATACACACACTCACAACATTGAATAGAATATACTCATATGTACGTGTGTGTGTGTAGCATGAGTGAGTGTGTGTTAATGCTTGCTTATACGGTTTACAAACAACGCTTTGTATGCCGCAAAACAAGGCGTGTACACACGCGTATTTATGTACATATATTTTGCTACCGTACGATGTGGAGAGCAGGCAACAAACAAATAAGCCGATATACGCATAAATAAAATATAAGAAGATATATATGCATACATATGTAGTTATATATACATAAATATATATATACATATATATATGTAACAATGTGTATATATTGTATATTAGTAGGAAAGAGATTATGTTGTGATCATAATAAGTATTCTGAAGCCATGAACGATCGTTTCATATCACTGTAAATACAGATCACATTTGAACCATTAAATACAGCTCCGTGCGTATGTGTGTCTGTGCAGTTGCATATGTATCTCTGGATGCGTGTACAACTTTTTTTTAAATAATTACAATGCACACATATAAAAACGTCGGTGATATGAAATGAGATCGATCCCAACCTAAGAATATTTGCTATGATCACAATATCTCCTTCCTGCTTTATTTTTCTAAATCTGGCTTGTATTTGTATTTATGCGTGTATGTATACGTACGTGGGACTAACGAATTTCACTTTTTCCTTTTGCAAGTCTGCAAACGATAGAAGAAAACGTGAACCAACGTGAAAGTAAAGCCACAGAATTCTGTTTCTTTACAAGAATTTTAAATAACAATGCTTGCGATTTAAGAAACAAGTTGAGAAAATGAAATTAAATAGGGTGACTATCTTGGGCGCCTTTAGATTATTTCCTTGAACGTTCTTCGGCTTGAAACATGTTTACGGTGAGATTAGTCTACGCCTACAAAAAATTTTAAATAAACGAGATCTATAAGAAACACTGAGCTGACATTTGGCGTAAATATTGCATCTGACAATCTAAAATGTCAAAATGATTAGCTGGACGTCCACGCCGCTTTATTGGAGGTGGTGGATGGATGTCGACGACTCGCTCCCAATATAAGCAAATTCTTATTAGTTTCCTATTACACCCCTTTTTAAACATCCAATGTGTTTCAGTATAAATAATGTAACAAAATTCAGGTCAACAAAATATCATTGACATACTAAGCAGTTAAACCGAGAATGGCTTGCAAATTTCACTTTATCTCATATGATATAGAATGGCTCAATAAAGTGTACATCAAAATTGCGTCTGTGGGTGGAGAGCCAATAAATATATTTCTTAAAAACGAAGACTTATGTTAAATAACAATTTGACATTTTTGTTGAGAAAAGTGTATTAAACAAAAAGGTCTTAATTGACGTTCTCAAGCTCAATCTTTTGAAAGACAATTTGAAGACTTCCGCAACTAAAATGGGTCTTTCGGGCAATTGTATTTTCCACCAGGACAACGATCCGAAACATACACCTCTCCTTGTAAAGGAATGGCAACTTTACAACGTCCAAAATGTTCAAACAATAATGTTCTCCCTCAGAGTCACGAGGTTTGAATGCAATTGCAACCATATGAAATATGGATTCGGGAAAATCAAACTGCAAACATGGTGGACCTTAAGAAAGTTTCACTTGTAGGAATAGAACAAAAAAATTGTTTTCCTTAACGCCAAGATAGACGTACACAAGCAATACTGCAAGTTAAAGATGATCCAACAAAATATTAGTTTTTAAATTCTATCCACAAATAATATATTTATTGAACGATCTGTACTGATCTGCAAACTTTTTTTTGGGTTTGATTATAACTTTATCTTAAGCAAAAGAAAAATTTTGAATTATTTAATATGTTTTTGTTTTATAAGAAATATATTTTTGACCCTCGACCCATAAATGCAGTTGGTAATAACAGAAGCCGTAAATTTACTGTGTGTAGACTTTATTGAACTACTGTGCGGATTTTCCCATAAATACGAAGCTCTTGCGCGTATTTTTGGCATTTTTTCGCTTGTAAAAGGCATTTACTGAGGAAGATTGGTGCAATATAAATTAATCAAAATATTTTCTATCATTTCGTACAACTTTTCCCCATCTTTTTGGTAAAATGGCGATATCGTGTCGAAAGAACGATAGCGGTTAGGCAGCAAACCAATTGTCGACCTATTCTCGCACTTATTCAACTTTGCGAACCTGCGTGCCAGCAGTGCCATGCTACATCGATCTTAACAAGTGGTACTCAGAAGGCGCTATGCCTGGTGAGTATGCTGGCAGGTACTTCCTATTCGAGCTGCAATAGGACATCCTTGACAACTCTTGCAATATCTGGCCGAAATGGCATTTTCAGTCAATTCGTATGGTAGCCATTTTCCCTCCTTTTGGATTTTCCCCGAAAGTTTTTTGAGACTTTAACTTGGGTTTTCATCCAATAAAGCTTACGATTCAATGTCTTCAAACTTTTTTGGTACTCCAGATCGTTCTTTGTCATTGCAATCAATATCAGCACTTTTCAATTGTTGAAACCAAAAGCTATTACTGGGAAATGATGGAGCAACATCAGCATAAGCTTCTGAAAGTGTTTGGTGGGTGTCGGCAGCCGATTTCTTCAAATTAAACAACAAAAGTAATGAATTGTGAGCGCGCCATGGTTGGCGTCTGTAAATACTGAATAACTCAATAGTACTAAAGGGAAAACCGGTATCCTATGCGGAGAGAGATCGAAATAACCAAATTTAATCATTGTGTACATTGATATTTCGCAATACTTTATCATCTTTACCAATGCATGCCGCTAACCAAAATATATCCAAACACCTATTAATAATCGGTGAAGAGAAGCGGAGTTATTTTCCTTCGAAGAAATATTAGGATTTTATAAAGGTTTCAATATATGTTTTTCGGTTAGGACACAAGTAACCCCAAATAACCAAACGCACTAGAGAATTTGCTAAATAAAAGTTAACTCGCGGATGAGACAAGTGGATAAGAATCTCCTCCAATCTTCAACAAGGTTTCACGAAGGAATTATTGAAACCGAAGTTCGGTGAGATTAATGAAAACTCGAATATTTTTCTCAATCATTTTATATCATCATGGACTGCGAGGAAGTACCTGCCACGCAATATGGACTTTTCCTTCGTCTACCATCTTTAGAGCTAGTGTCTGCATGGCTTTCTACAATATGTACTAAGGAAATTTGCTGAGAATATCTTTCCAGATCGTCTAAAAGTTGCGCTTAAAGGGTTTAAAGTGCTTAACGGACTCACGACAACTTTCAAATACGAGTTAAGTTTGTACATAGCTTTGGTCGTGTTTGTACGTGGTTTTCAACACTGTTTAATTCGGGTAACTAATGGTTTCGCAACTCAATTCTAATTCAAATTTTCGTCTTTCTCCAATCTATATTTTTATACACTGCACCACATGTGGTGCAAGGGTAGATTAGGTTTGTGCTGATGTTTGTCCGTCCGCCTTTGTTTCTTTCTTTCAAATGGTTCGATCACTTCACAAATGACGCGTTATTGCACTCTTTGGAAGTGCTTTACTCCTATGGACTTTTCCCTATGAGTTCCATGCCTACATATCCCTTGTTTCCTTGTAAATACACCTAAGCCGCAAGATTTGCGGCTTATTTAAAATTTCGTCAGCATTTCATAGCCTTGTACACTGTGCGAACTTTATATGTGACATTCTATAGCACATTATCTTAACTTGAATTAGCACAATTTGCTTTTTATGAAGTTATATAGTACCCAGCGAGTTATTTTTGCGTAGTTTATGGTCTGGATCATATGCTTTGCTTCTTTGAGGCTTGACTTGAATGATTATAATGTGCTTCTTAATCCTACTACCTACACTATCTTAGTACTATTCAAATATTAGCTTAGCCTAGTTCCCTAAACGAAAATAAGAAGTCAGAGGAAATGGTGGGCGATGTTTCACTCGCGCAATAACTAAGTACAATCGTTTGGGTAGATTCAAAGACTCTTCCGCACATGGCACCGCAGTGCGTTAGTAATAATTGCGGGGAGAGAGGAATTTGGGAATACATAATTTCGAATAAATAGCATTTTCTGGAAACCTTTTCATCGCATTAAAAGTATAGCTAGGTAAACTAAAAGCGGAAACTTTCATATCTACAATTGATATGGGGAGGGGGTCGATTTGACGCTTGACAATGTTTTTTTGGTGGCAATTTTTTATAATGCTTTTTTAAGTTAATGTTTAAATACATGATCTTTTGGAATTTTTGCAGACTAAAACTAGAGTTAGAGAAACTAGCCACTGAGAAAACCGAAATGCAACGTCATTACGTCATGGTAAGATATTGATCGATTTAATAAATTTTGATTTCCTTTATTAATTTTTAATATTTCGATTCTCAAGTATTACGAAATGTCTTATGGCCTTAATGTGGAAATGCATAGAAATGTAAGTAGTTGAGCATGCAATTTATATAAAGAGTCCTTATTATTATTAATAATGGTTTTGTGATATTTTCCCCATCATCTACTAAACAAAAACAAACTATAGATGGAAATTGTGAAACGTTTGAACACATTAATCAATCAATTGGTGCCCTTCTTACAACCCGACCATCAACAACAAGTTGTGCAGGCTGTTGATCGTGCGAAACAAGTTACAGTGCAAGATTTAAATGTAATTATTGGGGTAAGTTGTCAAGTACCGTCATACGTTCTCCCCCTATTAATGATTTTCTTATTTAGCGGAAAAGGGAAAAAGAAAAGATATTACTGTTTTATTTGAACATATCAATTGGTTTTAATTCATTTGACAGCAGACGACAGGGAGTCTTAGTGTGATTTAATTTGTTTCTCCTTTTCTTTCTTATTAATTTTTTTTTCATTAATTAATTATATCTTTTAAATGTAATGAAAACGTCTTAACGCGCCCAATTGAAAGTTAACAATATAGGACTATATGCGTGCATTTCACGTGGAAATACCAACTTAAAATTGATCTTTACATGAAAATTTTCTACAGTCGAGCACCGGTGATCTTCTTCGCGTTAAAGTTTTTTTTTATCGCGATCGTTTATCGCCGTAACAAAATTGCAAGTTATATTGGATGTCGAAATAAAGTATGATGTGCGTAATCTCTAGCACCATGACTTTTTTGCCAGGATGAAACTGCCACTTATCAGTTATATTTCACATACGGAAATCTCCACAACTGATTGGCGTTAGGAGAGGAAATGAACTAAACTAATTGCTTTTCCACCTTTTTTGTTGAAATTGGGATTGCAGTTTCTAACTTTGTATGGGAAAGCAATATGTGATTGGAATTGTTACTTTGTATTATCATTAGGTTAATTCACCTATAATTCGCTATTTTTTTTACCCTTTTCTCTACTAAGATCTCGAAGTCTTTCATATTGAGCTAAGCTTGCTCTTAAATTTCTGCCTCTATTTCCAAATATAAAAAAAAGATATATAAAGAAGAACATTTTTTGTAATCTTAGTTCCTGTAGTTAGTTTGCAAACGTTAGAAATACCGATTGAAGATTCCGTAAAATAATTGTTTTCTTGGTCAGCGTAAAATTCTGAATCAGCTTAGCGTTGAATGTTTCCCTGCGCCTTTTTCGTTTCTTGTCGTGGCGTTCAGTGCTATAGGATTTTGCTAAAGCTTACTTATTCTTAATTGATGGCTACAAATTATATTTGATATTGGGTGTGATCGGTATACAAACACGCCTGGAATAAGTAAGTAACCTTAATAAGCGACCTATAAGAGACTTTGAGCTTAAACTTGTAGAAATATTTCCTAGGGCCATTTTAGATGGAATAATTTACAATACACATTTACAATTACAAGCGAATATTGCGTTCTCACTCGTTTCGTTGTATATTTAATGTAACTATGCCTTATATTATATATAAATTATAAGCAAAACTTGATCTCAATTGATCGTAATGTTCTTCCTATTTTTACCTTGTAAATACTTACCTTTAATCCCTACAGTTATTTATTAGTGATAAAAATAGCTTTTTAAACCAAGTGAGTTTTTCGAAAACAATCGCAGTGATTTGACGGTGGCAGTTGTTGGTATTTCTAAGAAAGAAAACTTTAAGATACATTTCACGAATGAAAATATTAGCTATAATGTATTTCAATTCTCGTAGTTTTTTCATTCAAACAATTCTCATAGCAATTTCATTGGATGTATTCGATTTGCAATGTTGAAATTAATATAACAGCTTGATAAGCGGTATCGCGATTTAACAATTTTTGTTGTTACATCTCTTAAAGCGCCATTATGGCTTTTTTGTGCGAAAAAAATTTGGCCATAAATCGAAAATCCGCAAATCAGTTCGCTGCAATACGATATGCGATGAAAGCAACTGTACATTGCTTTATTCCGTAATCAAGGATAGTATACCGAGCAAGTAGATGCATAAGAATGCCGTGTACTTGTTCCGTACGGAAAGTTAGAATATGATATTTCTGAAAAGCTGCCGTCTTTATTACTTTCAATTGGAGCGTTAAGGGGTTAAGAAAGAACAACACATGAAATACTTTTTATTATATATTCTCCTTGAAAATCCTTTAGCAACAACAGCAACAAGGAATACAACAATTCTTAGTAAGTTTTTGTTGTTTTTATAATTTATTTTTATTTTGCTTTATTATTGTGTTGTCTCACAAGCTGTTTTCATCCTTGTGGCGTATATGTGAATATGTAGCTTTTGTCCTCTAATAATCAAACTAGTGTTGTGTTGTATAAGCGTGTTGTGTTGTTGTTATTTTCTCAATGTTTGAAATGTCCTCCTCTTTTTCATATCCAAAAGCACTCATTGCGACTGTTATTTGGTTATAGATCAATTAATCATTTTTTTCTTTTTTTGGTTATATTTTATGCCAACAAAAAAACATCCAAACAGCTATAGACTAGCCCAGCATTCATCATTCAAATTCATCAACGATCCTCATTATCCGTTCTATGAACTCACTTAAAACTGCTGTCAAATTTATTTTTGTTTTGTTTTTTTTTTTTTTTTTTTGCAAATGTAATAATAATTTGTTATGAGAGCTTAAAAAAGGCTTATAAGAAAAACCTACTATAATAAATATTTAAAATATGATTGGTTTATGTTTGTAAATTGCATTGTGTGTTACTTTTATAATATTTGATTATTTTCTTATTGATTTTAGCAACAAATACATGTTCAACAAATGCCGGGAGTACCGGCTCAAGCTATGAGCGCCTTAGGCCCTCCTGGGGGAACATTTGGCGCTTTAGGTGCTTCAATGGGTTTGCCACATGGACCTCAGAGTTTACTTAAGGCCCCGTCTGAACATCATAAACCCGACATAAAACCCTCAGGTCTCGAAGGTCCAGCCAGTGCCGAAGAGAGATTGGTAAGTCATTGCTAAAATTATCGAATGTAAAAGTCTTTTCTTAATTTTTTTATTTTCTTTTTATTTATTTATTTATTTATTTATTTTTTTTGTGGTTTTAGCGTAATTCCGTTTCGCCAAATGACCGTGAGAAATATCGCATACGTTCTCCTTCGGAGATTGAAAGTGATGCCAACAAACGTCGAAAAGAAGACATAAAATTAGTGAGTACTTAAAAAACCAAAAAATAAAAAAACAGTCTTCACGCTTCATTAAACTCTCTTTCGTTACTCGACAAAGAGTGTTTAGCGTAATTGTATTATTATATACATATATTCATATGAACATGTAATAACAAACAAAAATTAATTACAACGTAATAAATAAGAAAAGCTCAACTCACCAAGAAATTTAAATGAAAAGAAAAACAAATTTTTCAAATAAGGGATATTATTTGTTTAAGGTGCTTATTACCTGCTGCTCACTTACTCTCTTTTCTCTCGCTCGCTCAAAAATGTAGCTAATTAGAGTAGAATTCAATTCCAAAGTAGTGTGAATGGTTTTTTTGTGCTTTGTGCTGTCTCTTTCGAAAAAAAAGAACAAAAAAAAACAATTTTTCTAGCATTAAAATATAGTTTTTTTTATTCCTCTGCATCTGTTCCCCTTTACATTTTGTCTATAAATACTATGCGACTGCTCTTTCTCTCTCTTTCGCTCGCTAAAACTTTCTTTTTAAACTTTTGAATTTGGATTTAATTTTTCCGTTATATTTTGATTTTGAGTTCTTTTTCTTAATTTATTTTCATTTTCGTAATGAAAGTTGTGTTGAAAAGTTTTCTGAGAAAAAAGTTCGCTGTTAACAATTATTTTTATTTTTCAAAATTTTTCCAGGACGATGAAGGAGAGAAAAGCGATCAAGATTTAGTCGTAGATGTTGCAAATGAAATGGTGAGTTGAGTTTCATTGTTACATCACTACTGCCGCGCTACACTACTGTGTGCTTGATCAAAAACCTAGCGCAATTTCAATCATATAAATGAATGATGATGATCATGATGATAATCATGAAAATGATGATGATAATGATGATGAATGTATTTATTTCGGTTTGCGTTTCTCTTTTTAACTTTCAGGAATCACATTCACCTCGCCCCAATGGGGAACATATGTCGATGGAGGGTCGCGATCGTGAGTGTCTAAATGGCGAACGTTTGGATAAACCGGGTAGTAGTGGTGTTAAACCACCCACAGATCGACCACCATCTCGCTCAGGTTCCAGTTCATCGCGTTCAACACCCAGCCTTAAGACAAAAGACGTAAGTTGATGGTTGCATATTGGGGTGCGGGTTATTGACGAAAGCATTCTTTTTTTTTTTGAACTTGTCAATAATATAGATGGATAAACCAGGCACACCGGGTGTTAAAGCACGCACTCCCACTCCCAACGCTGCCCCACCAGTTCAGGGTGTAAATCCGAAACAAATGATGCCCCAGGGCGGTCCTCCGCCCGCTGGTTATCCAGCCTCGCCCTATCAGCGTCCGGCTGACCCCTATCAGCGACCACCCTCCGATCCGGCTTATGGACGACCGCCACCATTACCCTACGATCCCCATGCGCATGTAAGAGCCAATGGTTTTCCGCATGCCCCCGTACTAGCTGCTGGAAAGCCGTACGTATAACTAACTAGCTTAAAATAAGAAAAAAACAAACACCTTTAACATCTTCTTCTTTTTATAACAGCGCGTATTCGTTCCAAATGAACGGTGAGGGTAGCCTACAACCGGTGCAGTTCAATCCTGATGCTCTGATGGGTGTTGGCATCCCCAAGAATGCACGTCATATCAGTGCATTGTCGCACGGCGAAGTTGTTTGCGCTGTTACCATTTCGAATCCCACTAAATATGTGTACACAGGCGGAAAGGGTTGCGTTAAGGTGTGGGATATTTCACAACCGGGGAATAAGAGCCCCATTAGCCAACTGGACTGTCTGCAACGTGACAATTATATACGTTCGGTGAAATTATTGCCGGACGGACGTACTTTAATTGTAGGTGGCGAAGCGTCCAATCTCTCCATATGGGATTTGGCCAGTCCTTCCCCGCGCATTAAAGCGGAATTAACATCGTCGGCGCCAGCTTGTTATGCATTGGCCATTAGTCCCGATTCAAAAGTTTGTTTCTCATGTTGTAGTGATGGCAACATTGCCGTCTGGGATTTGCACAACGAAACATTGGTGCGTCAGTTTAATGGGCATACAGATGGTGCCTCATGTATCGATATTAGCCCGGATGGTGGGCGTCTGTGGACTGGTGGTCTTGATAACACAGTACGTTCATGGGACTTGCGCGAAGGACGGCAACTGCAACAACACGACTTCAGTTCACAGATTTTCTCATTAGGTTACTGCCCGACAGGTAAGCATATAAATGCACTTGAAGAAATTGTTTACTTAAACTGCCTTTTTGTTTTTGCACAAAAACCAATTAGGGGACTGGTTGGCGGTAGGTATGGAAAACTCTCATGTTGAAGTCTTACATGTCACCAAACCGGACAAATACCAATTGCACTTGCATGAAAGCTGCGTATTATCGCTGCGTTTCGCCACGTGCGGCAAATGGTTCGTTTCCACAGGCAAAGACAATTTACTCAATGCATGGCGAACACCGTTTGGAGCGAGCATATTCCAGGTAAAAAGATATAGGATTTAAAAATATAAGTAGTTATATTTACTATTGTTATATATAATATTCTTTTCTTTTTTTACAGACCAAGGAAACATCATCGGTACTTAGCTGCGACATATCCACTGACGATCGATATATTGTGACGGGTTCGGGTGATAAAAAAGCAACCGTTTATGAAGTCATGTACTAATGTTTTTTTATACTTATTTGCTACAAACAAACACAACAACAACAACAACGATCGCTTGACTTGATTTGGAGGTTTTCAATTCAACTTACATACGGATGAAACGAGATAATTTCTATTAACTAAATTTTTATAAACAAATTGACACTTAAACGTAGCATCATCTTTGGAATCATTTCTTCGGCTTTTCGAGCCTCTATGCAAGTCATTATACATACACACACACACATTGATATACATACACATTCTCGCAAAATGAACAGCAGCTACAACGCCAGTACCAACAACAATTACAGTCATAAAGAAATCTAAAGAAAAAAAAAAATTATAAATATAAATTGGGAAAAAAATTCTTTTTTTAGATTTTAAGTAAGTTAAGAAATCACCATCACACCACCAAACACATACGCAAAAATGAAAAACAAGTGGAAGTTTAGCTAAAAATTTGAAAACAAAATTATTAACGCCGGCCTAGAGCGGTAACAGATAAGTGAGATGAAGGTAGAACAAGAGCAGTGGCAATGTTAGATAAAGAACAGTTTAAGCAATTGTGCGCTGCTGCTGTCGCTGATTACTTTCCATGTGTTCGTGTGTTTCTTGTTATTGTTAGTTTTTTTTTTTACTTTTTTTAGTACTGCATCTTCTACAACTTCAATAAAGTAATGTATGGCAATGATAGTGATTAAATAAACAAAGAAGTCTTGAAAATAAATAAATTCTATAAGTAATAAAACAACAAGCCAATCTATTCTCATAATGGTTTATAATTTAGAAGATGTGAAGAAGTGAATACGCATATGAAGTAAAATAAAAGAAAAAAAAATTAAGAAATGTATAAAGAATTTTCTTTAATCCAAGAATACCGGTAAACAGTATTTTATTACAATAACAAACAGCAACCCCAGGAGAAAGACAGCTACTTTAAAATTTTTGTACACGAAATTTTCATTTAAAAACCAAATCCCCCAAAATCAGTCATTTAGCAAGAATATCAGCGGCATAGAACATAACATGACGATGACACAACAACAAACAACCGGCTTATATATTTTAGATGTTAGTTTTTTTTAATATTAGACATCTTTATAGAAACATATACATATAAATAAGATGAAAAAGTTTATATATATTAACAGAAGGCAAAAAAAAAAGAAAAATGTTTTTTAAATATAAATATAAGAAACATTACAACTATTTTCAAATAGCAAAGTGTATTTTTTTGAAATACTTACGTTTAATGGAAGTTTTTATTAAGTTTCAGCTAAGTTTTGCTTTACCGGTTAGGTTTTTTTAGACGATAAACTACTCCTCTGCTACTACACCCTCCTTACTTGCTTAACAAATATACTTAAGTAAAAAATAAGTCATTAATCATCCACAAATCAGACATATATGTTTTCGTTTTTATTTTAAGAAATTTTTTTTTAGAATGTAACATATATACATAGATAATAAATAAAATACAAAATATATTTTATAATGTCTCCATACAGGCGTTAAAGAGATAGACAAACAAATTTTTAAAACATCTTTACCTTGCTTTTTGTTTTATTATTATTATTTTTTTTTACTTTTATCTAAACCTCATAACCCTGTGTAATTAAAATTTAAAGCATTGTTGCTACTAAATAATAAAATATTTTTAATTTACAATAATTGCAACCATAGCAAAAAAAAAAACAATAAAATGAAAGTCTCGTAAAAATGCAAATATCTTAAATGCAGATAAAGCAAAATTTAAAAAGTTTAATTCACGTGGTTATCTATGTATATAATTTATATATTATAGAAATTTAATACATATATATATATATATATATATGTGTGTGTTTATATATATATACGTATATATATATATATATAAAAGGAAGAAATTAGAGAAGCAACAAAAAAATCTTAAATTTAATTATGTATAACTATAATGATAACAATTGATGATAAAAAAAAATGAAAAATAAAAACTTATGTGTAATCCAATTATAAATGAAAAAAAAAACGGTGGCCTCTCATTTTTAAAATACATCAGTCTGATAGACATTCCGCCTTTTTGGTATCGGAGCCTGTTGCTTACGCATTTGCTGTTGCAATGTTGATAGTAACTCTCCACCATTGCCACTAATTTCGCGAAACTTATTTAAAGCTACTGGCAGTAGTTCTTCAACGAGGAATTGTTTGTTTTTTACCACAAAGTTGGGCTAGAACCAAAAACAAATATAAATTAAGTTATCCATGGCCCGAGTGGAATTATTTCTTATTTGATTACGAGAAGAACTTTGCTCGACATACGTATCCCCTAATCTATATATTTAAATTCATAGTTTTATATAACTTGTCAGCATTTCATAGAGATACCTGATAGGTAACGAAATAAAATCAATGTGAATTTGCTTTGTCACCTATGAGAGTGATTCGATTCAGCCGATTTCATAATAGCTTAAGAGTAAACTTTACAACTTTAACGACATAACGTAACAAACAGTGCAATTAGTTTTTTATTATTGAAAATATTAAAATTTAGTTTGCCTACATGTTTTAAATTTGATTGAACAGATTTTTCTTTGACCTAAAATTCAGTTCTAAATTTTATTTCAGTTCTAATGTTCAGGTAGTTATTTCCTAGCTGCATACGACCGGACGTGGCAGATTTTCTTATTATTTCGAAATTAAAATTCTTCGATCTCAAAGCGCGCAACAGGTTTAAGAGTGTCGAAATTCATTTTATTGTCTGGTGTTCACTACGAGAGAATTGCAATTTCTAGAAACTGTTGATGTGGACAGAGACAGAGGCAGATCAAGTTAGTATAAACTTCGATTTCCACTGTGGTTTACCAACTCATTGCGGTGTCTGCAAAACTTGCGTCTATCTGACTACGTTGTATTAAGAACCACCAACTGGTTTACTAAGCGATCTAAGGACAGTGGACGAAGATGGTTCATGTTGGCCCGTTAGAGTGAACATTACGCAAACAATGTAATTACTTCGCATTTTCTAAGGTGCATAAAAGGTTTCAGTGCTCTATAAAACATCAAAGTTCCGTGAAGGCAATTGTAAGGATAAATTCTTCTAGAGGCTATCTTTTGTCGTTAAGTGTCGAAAACAATGTGTCTCCTTTAGATGATACTAACTTAGAAATCCTCTCCCTGCCCGTTTGTACGTGTTGGATCAATGTCCGGATCGGAGAGACGAAACATTTTTATTTTCTCAACATCTTTAATAAGAACTTCAAGTTTTTAACGCATTTTCTCGTAAAAACCAGATCCCAAGGAACATCATAAGTTATGTATTTTCATACCCTCCAGCAAGGGTTCATTTTCTCAAACTATTTGCAACGTCCAAAAAAAGTCATTAAATATTGCATCAATCATTGTTTTGCCTCCCGGTCGCAAAAATTAAAATATTGACATTAGAAGTCTTTACACGTAGGCTAGAAAACGAGTCAAGCCGGTTAAACTGTACGCCTATGGTGCAACGTCAACTCATAACAACTTTATTCCTAACTCCATAAAAAAAAGAATTATTTGCTCTTGCACGACTGCAGATAAAATGATATTCCCTGATTCATGCATGAAAAGATTGACCACCAATCTGTATTGCAATGTAATAAAATTTGCCTTTTCAAGTTCTTCTTTAGATAGAGGAGGGTATGTAAATCTTCTTTACAGTTTGGCAATACAACCGAATTCAATCTACTTAATGGTCTCTCTCTTCAATAATAATACAGCCTTCATTTTAGCTGAAAGCGAATAGGGACAAATGTATCGTAGGTATCAATTTGCAGTTTTCAATATTTACTTTTTAATAATTTTATCTTTGCATTTCCAGCAATGCTAACTTCAGACGAACGAAAATATCAACAGTGCTAAACAGATATGGAGATCTACACTGTTCACGAATATACATATTTAATGAAAGTTCAGAAAGTATACTTACGTCAACACTTAGGCCAGTGGTTGGTTTGACCGCCAGTTGAGCTTGTATCAAGTCGCTCAATAGTATTTGACAGCTTGGAGATAAAGCTTCACTTTTGGACAAATAAGCACAATGATTGACCACTTGTAGGAAGTGTCTCGTAAAGTTTACTGTGGATTGAGTTAAATTAATCCAAGTATCTCCTGTAGCATGGGCACGCATATCCATGCCTAAATTATCAAATTCCAAGAGTAAACGTTTTAAATTTGTTTTTGTATGCAAATTGTAAGGCTGCCAGACATCTTCTGTACGGCCAATGGTTTCTAAAAGGCGTGTTCTAGACTCTCGTATAAGTTCATCGAGATCGGCTCTTAATAAACCTTCGAGATGATAGGAGAGATCTAAACCGATTTCTGTTAACTTTGCGCAAGGGTTACGCACGCCTTCTACACACTTGGCTATAGCCTCCAAATGACTACCTTTAGTTAAGTAGTGCTTTTTCAGTTGATTAGCAAAATATTGTAATTCAGCATTACACCAAACAACCAGAGCTTGAAGAAATGCCATGTCATAAACCTATAAATAATTGTAAATAACTTTCCTGCTTACCACTAACGCATGCTGGTTGGTTTTCAAAAACATTTATGAACTCGCAAGCAACCTGAGCTAAATCACAAAAAAATAACTCTGAAATTTCACTATTATTGCGACGTGCTTCTCTTTGTGCTGTACGCAAAGCTAGAGAGCAAACTTTTAGAACAGTACCGCATGCTTGACGTGCTTTACCCATATTAACTAGAATTTGTGAACAACGGCGGGACGACCTCAGAGCCACTTGCAAATTTCGAGCATGACATTTAGACAATTCCTTAAGTAAAACATCCATTAGTTGTTTTTCCAGTTGTTGAACACGTTCTTCAATTTCCAAAGCATTCACAAATGTTTTGTCTTGAGCCAAATATTCTTGACAACGTTTAATTAAGCATTCAGCGTCTTCAAAATGACGTTGTGCAATAAGGGTTTGCACTTCCTCATTGGCTGTGGATATCCATTCGGGACCGAGGTTTTCTGCAGCCTTGATCTGAGTCTGAGCACTATAAGGACTAAGATCAATTGAAGTATGCTTATTGCTGGTAGGAGTTTCTTGCGACTTGCGTTTTGGTGGTTGTGGAGCCGGTCCTTTTTTGGATTTTTGCCCGGGCTGATCCCAGCGAAAGGCCACTTCTAATTGTTCTATCCATTCTTTTTTGCCGGCTGCTGTTATACTCTGAAATATCTTGGAGCCGTCCGGTGTGATAATATTAATGGCATTCTTAACACCATCCAAGTCTTTGATATTGATGACCGCAATTTTTTTCGGATCATAGTCAACCACAAATTCAAGTTTTCTGAAAACAATCGTGATAATATTTGAGTGAAACGCGTTACGTTATGTACTTACTTATCGTGTTTCACTTTGCAAATTATTAGGACGTCGTTAAATAAGAAAAAGAATACCCTCTGGATGGGGCGATAATCATTGTTATCCAATTCCATTAAAGCACCTTCGTATAAAAATGTTTTCCCTTCCAGTTTTCCAGTAAAATTTTGAACCATCTCCTTAATGACACGAGTAGCATGAGTATTTTCATTCTCCTGTGAAGTTTCTATATCCTTTTCGCGTTGAGTGCTGATACCTTTGCCATCGGTAAGAGATGATAAAATATTATGTTGCTCTTGCAACAGTAAAGACATTTGAGTCATTTCAGATTCAAGATCTATGCACAAAATTGTGGGAATAGTGAGAAAAAGCGGCGACATTTATAAGAGTACTCACGCGATATTTCTTTGGCGGTTTCAATAAATTGCATATAATTTGCATAAACCGATTTCTTTAGCGTAGATGAAGTCTGATCTCGATACGTATGAATTTCTTTCTTACATTTTTGCAAATCGGCGCCACCAACACATTCTTTTACTAGTTGCTTTGTATCTAGAGTATGACATAAAAGATTTTATTTTACTTGCATACTATGTTTATGTTCTATCGGATGCCTGTTTATTATGGATAATAGAAAACGGAAAAATCGGTTTTTTTAATCCTTTAAAGATTCGTGAAATTCGTATGTTCCGTAACTTAAGCGTTTTACAACATTTCGACACCTGATCGTAACAATAATGCACACCAAGAATCAGCCCTAATTCATTTCATATTGCATATAAACACAAACAATTTCTATTACACAAAGAATGAGCCCTATTTCTATTACACCAAGAATCAGCCCAAACTCATTTCATATTGCATATACACTTTAGATTTGTTTGCAATTGCAAAGATAAATAATGAAATGAAACATCGAGTATATATTTTCCTATGGTTTAACAAGCATTTCTATAAAATGTTTACATGGTCACAAACATGGGGTTCATGGAGACGTGGGTATTTTAAATTCTGTGCCACTTTTTTCAATACGTTTTCATGTGTGCCAAACGCTAGATGGGAAGAGCAACTGCTTTACAGTTCCTTGTCCTCTTAATATTACTGGAGTCCACAGCTTACCTCGAATATCAAAATAGGCGTATCCATCGCGTCGAAAATGTGGGTAGTAAAAATTAATTCCGTTTAGAAAAATTGAACCAATTACACTTGTCCAGAAAAAAATTTAATCTATTTTGCCGGATAGCACTAAAATAACAACAGTCATACACTTTTAAGATAAGCCCTTGTATGTATATACAGCGAACATAGTTATTTGTTTGCTTGAATGCATACTTACACTTGTCTACATTAAAATTGCTGCTATCAAATTCCTTCATTAATTCGCCCATTATCTGTAAGTTTAACTTTCTTTTTTTCTCAAAATTCACAAGATTTAAATGTGTAGGCTACAGCTAAGCAAAATCACTTGCTTTAATAACAATACCGTAATATGTCAAAAGCAGCTGTTCTTAAGGGTAAGATTTTAGAGTTTCTAAGAGTTTGAAAATGTAAAGGAAGATTTTCTGAAGCCTGAAATATTAAATAATTATGACGTGACGTAGTTTTGCATTTCATCGGCTATGTCGAAGAACTGTGAAAGGTGGCAGCAAATATTCCTTAAAATCCTCGAAGAAATTTTCTCTTTTTGTAGACGTATGTAATACCCAAAAGGGATTAATATAGGCTCACCTTATATTATAGATTCAGAAAATGATTCTAAATCTGTCTGATCTCATGTCTGTCCATGTTAGTTCGTGTTCAATCTATTGGTCGTGATTTTTGAAATATATTGATGAAGTTTGGTATATTGACCCAAGGACGAACTATATTAAAAAATTTTTCTACGAGCACTCCCCCCATATAAAGGCGCTTCAAATTAAGGGTAAAAATTAAAATTTTTGAAATTTTTTAACAAAACTTGTTGTGTAATAATATTTTGTTATTCTAAATTGGTATAAAAATTTCGGTTCGGCTTTTTCCATTTTTTTGAATCACCTCTCACTTCTATGAAACCAAAATTTTTATATGGTAAAAAAGTCTAATTTTCAATATGCCAAGATGATAATTGATCCATAAAAGTGCATTAGTAAAGAAATCAGCTTTACCGAAATTGAACCACGTGTATCTATTTCTTGGGTATCACCGCATGTAAGCATTCTCAGAAAATGTAGGGTTTTAAGTGCAAAAAAGTTCTAGTTGTTAGTTGTTGTTGTGTGGATCCATCTCTTAGACTTCACTGTGTTCAAGTGTTTATTTTTAATATTTTATGATGAAAATTAGTCGACAGTAGCAAAATAACCAAGAAAATTAACAGTAGGAAATTGGGATCATATGAGTCTATTTTTTAGACCGTAACACATTAAGTGTTCTCATGGGACAAAGTATAATTTCCAGTTTACGGAAACTGAGAAATAAAAAAACTTTGGGAAGTCATATAAAGTTTTGGGCATCGTCCAATGTGCGAGCTTTCATGAACAGCATGCCTTTGCATGGAACTGATGTGTAATGTTTGATGTATTATTACCAAAACGAGCGAATAAGTGTATTAGGTGCATTGGTGTAGATTATTTAGAGGTCGGCCTTGCCCGACTGTAATGTTCTTAGTTGTTTTTGTATTATATTATATGGAGCTTTATTATTATTATTATTATTATTATAATTTTAGACTAATGAAGTAAATTCTTAGACTAAACAAAAAAGACATTGAGCACTAGCAACACAGGCTATCGGCTCTAATTTATAAAATTACATTAGATATTGAGCCTAGTAGTTTTAATAAAGTAATATATTGAATTAATATTCTGTTCTGAAGCTGATTTTAGAAAGTCCAAAGGGTTAATCGTTTTAAATGCAATACTTCTAGCCAAGGAAAGGTTGAGGCAGTCGCAGAGAATGTGCTTAATAGTAAGAACTTGTCCACAACTGCAGATTGGGGAGGAAGACTTCTTCAAGATCCATTGGTGAGTTGCAATTGTATGCCCAAGGCGAATTCTCGAAAATGTTTGGATCTTGATTTTCTCGACATTTGTTGGATATAAAGGTGGAATTAATTGAGGATTAATAGAAGAGTAGTGTTGATGATGGTATTGTAGATTTCCTTCTGTAATTTTCTCTTTAACTTTTCCTCCAATATATCTTTGAAGATCCAACTTTTCCATGACATCATCCATAATTAGAGGTGCAGAAGCAGCATACTTTGCCGCTCGATCAGCCTGCTCATTTCCCAATAAACCGATATGACTAGGAACCCATAACATTTTAATTTTTCCGCCGGGTGTTGTAATTATATTCCTTAATTTGTTAATAGTGCTCCATCTCGAAGTCGAAGGATTCCGAACATGGAGCTTTAATTCATACCACACAGTAGCTTCCAAGAAATGGAAAAAGAGAAATGAAGGCGATTCGTTTTCAATTTATAATATGTGTGTCGAAAAGTAATATGCAAGTTATGGAACAATCAATAATGGCGAAGCGTTTGCAATGATGTCGTTTAATATTTTTCAATTCTTTTTCCATTAATCAATTTCGAAATGATTATCAGTTTTCACATTAATTTTGCTATTGTAACTTTCGGATTGTCGTCTACCAAAGTTAGTGCTATTTTGCTAAATGATCAAGAAAACTGATAAAGCCGTTTACAAATATGATCAGAGTAGGGTAAATAGGGGAACTTTGTTTTCTGAGGGAAATCATAAATGAGACTCAAGCCTTACAGAGCTTTCAACCGCGTACAATCTAATCAAGCTTATGGCTGGTAATCGGGGAGGTCTGCCCCCTTAAGGAAGCCTTCTAGAAGTCTCTAGTCCGCTTAGAAATAGACTTACTCGACTGCTTACTCGACTTTTTGCAATTTAAGCGTCCAAGGTGATGTCCTGGACTAACACCCTTCAATCGAATTCCCTTTTTAAAAATTTTTTTTTACATGAAATTTGATTAAACACGGGTTAAAAAAAAGCATTTCTTTTTACACCAACTATTTTGTTTTATCCCCATTTCCGATATTCTATGAATTTTTTTAATGAATTTTTGTGATAAATTTTTTCTTTTAATGTTTCTAAGAATTTTTCAATCTCACTCAGTGAGATTATGTCGAGTGTATGCGTATATGAGTGCGATGTCCCGAACTATGCTTAGAGTAAGCACGTAATGTATTTTTTCTTTTGCAAATTAGTTTGGTTTTTCAAAGCGTAATTAATCAACTAATTAAAATGTATGAGCACGAAATGACTTTTTGGGTGAACTCTAACAAGCATTTTTTAATATTGTACCCTTTTTGTACTCTTCCTTCTTGTTTCCCTTTCTAAAAACAATCTATTACTTTTTCCATCCAGCCAATATCTTTTTCACACAATTTTTTTTGGGGAACTGTCTACTATGTAGTACTACTTGTCTTCACAGCATTGATATTTTGGATATTTGTTTTAATCATTTTTTTACAAAAATTTTTGAATTTCTTTGACACTTTGACACAATTTGTAGTTATCCACGCTTAAGTGTATGCTCGATTTAAGCCAGTAAGTAAGAGATGCTTTTGAAGATTTTGGGATTTAAGAACGCACAGGATATTTTAGATAGGAAGAAACGTAACAAATTATTTCATTGGTTTAGCATAAAAGATTAACAAGAGCTTTCAACGTTGAATAGTTTGAAAACTTCAAAAACTCTCCCGTAATTCGAAAAGGCCAAAATCGATGCGAAGTTACAACAAATTTTATAAGCAAATTTTATAATTTAAAATTATTTCTTCTCATTCTTATTCGCGTACGAAACGCTTAATAATTGCATTTCAAATTGTTGTAAGAAGAAATGTGAAATTCATATAAAAGTATATATATTTTTATAATTGTTTCTTTGCATTACATAAGATAGGTATTATGTTAAGCGAAAAAATTCAAAACAATTTTTTGCACAATTTTGCTAAACATCTTTTTAAACATTAGACAATATATACTGAAGAATGCCTTTCTGTTGTGAGGCGGCCTGTTGGCCGTAATCCTTTGGCGATGTGTGCTCGCCGGACGCCAAGTTTCCCCACAAGAAAAATGTATTTTTCCTTGGAACGTTTCGTTCAATTTCTCAAGTGTTTTATTTATACTGTCGCTCTTGATGTGCTATGCTCGGCTGCCGGTTCTGAGGCAAATCACACAAGACGGACAAGATCGACGATCGATCCCTCGGACTCGGACGACGGTGGAAGTCACCTGATTCGGACTTCCTTTAAGCTTGCCTTTTGCCAATCTTACCGCATCCCAATCGGACGACAGCTGCTTTTTGATTACTACTACCACTAACTTAACCTAACACTTGCCCCTCCGAGACGAAGGACATGTGAGGACCACTTTGACTCCTCGTACTATTCAACACTTCTGGAATTCACTTTTCAAATTAAAATTTGCAACACTAAACGAAAAAAAAGGAAAAATAAATGAATATATAGAATTTCAATTAAATGAACAAATTAACCTTTTTGAATCGATTAACTGTGAACACAACTAGTATTCAAATGTGAGAACATGTTCTAATTTCGAAATAATTAGTAAAAACGGTTTGAAATTTTAAAAACAATCTGAATTGTGTGACAGCATCGGCAAGCTATGAGCGTTTCAATTAATTATTTAAAAACTTCAACTCGATGTAACTTTATGATCTGCCTATCTCAGTGAATCTTAAAACAGTCCATGTCACCCAAATAATCGTTCTCCAGTACCGATTGGAGATTGATTTATGATCTTCATTGGAAATGGTATTTTTTGCATGAAAATGTATGTATGAAATGTTACGTATGATAAATATTTCAAAGTTGAGAAAAAATGAAAACTAATCGAAAATTTATTGAAAAAGTATACTCACTGTGTTTAAGAACTGTGTTAATAATGTTCGTCGGATCGTTTTCGCAATTCTTTCTAGGGTTTCAGAAACGATTGATTAGATCGCACCGGTGGTAGTGTTTTAATTCCCATGTCTGTTGTAGGCCCCTCCTATTCAATTGAATTTCTCCCGACGTGGAATGTATTGCCATTCGGGCGAAAATTGCGAAAAAAACTGTTACACGTAACTTAGTCCTACAATTCCCCAAATGCGGATATCTCCATTTATAAGAAACACGCTGCCCTCATTTGTGACGTGGCCGAAAAATCAATACCTACTAATATAGTCATAGCGTTGAGAGATTTAAATTTGCCGCAAGTCACTTTGTGTTATAATGATAATTCTCGCTGTATGGTTCCCACTTCAACATCTGATAGAGCTATTGTGCTTTTCAATGAATTATTTGATCGTAATTTAGTGCAACACACTACGTATCCCCAATTGTAACGGTGGTCTGCTAGATCTTTGCTTTGTCAATTTGCCGGAGAAAGTTGTAAATCGCTGCCCATCTTTTAGTTTACCTGAGTATCCGTATCATCCGGTAATTTGCATTACCTTTCATTACACGCATGACGGTCCGTTGAACTATTCTGTGTTAGATCCAACTTACTCAAATAAATTATTTTAACAAACCTAATATTTTGCTGCTTCAGTCTCATCTTGCACACATTTTACTCGATTTCTCTGCTCTGGAAATATTGAAACCTTAGTGTCGTCGTCCTATAATGTGTTAAACTCACCTACTCTGGCGATATTGAAACCTCAAATCTCTTTGCTGGACCCTTACGGCGAAATTTTTCAACCGCTGTTTCTGATTTAGCTGTTGACTATCCGTATCAGATCACTAATTCGGTTTCGGTTCCTAACTAACATAAAAAGACGATTTAGATGGTTTGAGGTCTCTAAAATACACTTGTGCGCCTGGATCTGAAGGGCTTCCATCACGTATACTTAAATCATGCACTGTCGAGCTATGTTGGGTTACCTTTATATTGCAAGAGTAGTTTCCTTATTCCAATTCACAAATGTGGAAAAAGACATCATGTTGAGAACAATAGAGGCATCATCATGTTGAGCGTTTTACCTAAGTTGTTTGAGCGAATCGTTACTCAGCACTTAGCTTTTGTTATCAAATCTTATATTTCTCCATTCCAGCATGGCTTTCGGAAAGTTAGATCTACATCACGAATCGCTTAGAATTTACTTGCCACGTTTCCAAAGCTTTTTCGAGTGACTCTCGCACTTTTTTTTGTTTTTATTTATACATTAATGATCTTTTCTCGGTGATTAAATCTAGCCAGATCTTAATGTACGCTGACGATATTAAACTGTTGTCTTCCTCTTTCTTGGAATCGTACTCGTATCGTCTTCAAATTGACTTAAATCATTGGGTTACTTGGTCCCATTTGACCAAAGGCTGCCTTTTATTTAATCTGCCCATTGAGCTCGCTTTATGTAAAGCTAGAGGCATGCTTAGTTTCACTAAGTGGTGGTCCAAAGAGCTTGAGTATCCTTACATTACAAAAAGGTCGTACATGTGCTTAGTTAGGCCAATGCTTGAATATGGGTTTATTGTGTGGTTTCCTCTCTGTACGTGTTGTGTAGATTCAATAGAATCCGTTCAAAAATCATTCTTGTTGTTTGCCATTAGAAATTTGGGTTGGGAGCCGCCTGTCTCCTTTCGTCCTTATGAAAACAAGTTGCTTCTGTTACCTTTACTGTCACTTGAGAAACGTGGATTTATTCCAAGTGCTTCCTTCTTAATTAAGTTAATTAATTTTACTATCGATTCGCCGATTCGATCATTTGGTGAGATAAGCTTTAATGTCCCTAACCGCCTCTGTAGGCACTTTATTCATTATGCTGAGTCAGTATGAATATAATTAGGAAGTATTTAACCCGTTTAGAGTTATCTCAATGATTTAATGACTTAATATCAATATAAGATATTTAATGACTTAATATCAATATAAGATTCTTTAAAGTATATCAAAACAACTGTGCTCAATAAGCGCGATTTGCTTATATCGTGTTTAAAGTAATTTGCAATCTCATTATGGTTCGAACATTAACTGGTGTTTTTTACTGTACCGGTCGCCAAGGTTTGCACGTTTGCAGTTGGTTTTGGGGGTCACGTGCAATTTGTTTCTATACTGGTTGTGGGCGTGCATCTGGGCTGGTTGTGTACATTCGTTTTTTTTTTCTTGGTTATTTATTTATATATGAATTATAATTTTAATTGTTTGTTTTTTCTTCTCTTTACTTCTCCTTATACACTTTATACTAGTTTTTTATATTAATTAGTATAAGATTTACTTCTAAGAATCTAATAAATTCGGCTGTTAATTTATTTTAGTTGATTTTCATGTGTAAGTATATTTACTATATTTATAATGCATTATCTTTTTCATGCCAAAATAGATATTGGCATTAAATAAATAATAATGCTATAGCAATTAGCATACAATTTTATGAAAAAGTCATTAATTTTTAATAAATTAATTCTTAATATTCGAGCATGGAGTTTTGTTTACATTTTAAGCTGCACGTACACTTTTCACAAGTAAAGATCTGTGTATTTGTGTTGCGTGTTCGAAGTTTGTTTACATTTTAAAAGAGCTGCCAATTTTTCGGCTCAAATTTCGTTAAAAAGGAAGGTAAAATGATAAAATTGTACGCTAAGAAATTTCTTTTAAATTCCCATATATGGTATATCTGATGTCGAAGAATAAGTATTCAACATGGCATGCGTGCGTTACAAAGCAAAATCGTATGACTAGCGTTAAGTTTCTTTGATGTATAATTTTTGCAACTTATTTAGTCTATTTTAACTTGCAATTTAATTTAATTTTTCAATCTTTCTGGTTATTTTTCACAGCATATAAAACCATACTGGTTGCTGTAATCTGTTCACTGGTTGCCAAAAAGGACACGCGCGCAAATTTTAAAAGTTGATCAACAACAACAAACACGTCCACTCATATTTTTACATAAATAACAGCAAACACCGACCCATTCAACCAATCAATTTGTTTGGAAATTCCAAAACAAAACCCATACAAATTCCAAACACTCATCATCTCTTCTTGCACATCCTTCATGGAAAAATGCTATGCCATCGACATTCTTTTGAATGAAACATTAAAATTCTTTGATCCCTTTTCGGAGAAAACGGTTTCAATATATTATTTTTATTGGACAATTCAGTTAGAAGCAGTTTATATCCTATTTAAAGCTATTTCGTAAATCTTAGCTTTTTAAGGCCCCAAACCGCTCAACTAAAATATCCGGGTTTCTTTATTTTTGTGTGAACAAGGCTTCATCATGTTGATGTCCCGCCTTTTGCATCAAACCATTTCGTAATTACTTTTTTACATGAGTACATCTTCAAGTATTCCGATTCCGGACGAGCATTCAGTCAGAAGTCGATGTGCTTCAGTGCAGTACTTCAGCTAACAATCTGAAATATTCCAAAGCGAATTTTCATAAACATTTATATAAAAATTTTTAATTTACGTTCTGAATGGTCATTTCAAGGTCATTCAAGCGATAAACCACATGCAAAATTCTTTGAAATTTTTTTGAATTCTGTAAAAAAAATGTTAAGTTGGCATTAAATTTTGTTTTTTATTTAAGAGAAGATCAACCTTTCCCATCTGTGAATTTGTGATATCTCATAATTGACAACAAATATTTTACGGAAAAACGAGTAAAAGCAACGCACTCGCATATCTCAATGGCAAGAGAGTTTCAAACAGTTCCTCTTATTACAGATGCAGGCTCGAATTCCCGCCAGATAAGGCAAGACGTCTTCTATACTCTTTCCATACTTCACACATTTCGGCTTGATACATAGTATCGCAATGGGGGTCGGTCGGTACTTCCCATTTACACACTTTCTCACACTCGGAATAGGAGGGATATGGAGCGCGTTCCTTCTTGCAATCAGAAAGAGGATTAGATATTAGGCACTTAGGAGGATTACGCACACCAGCACACCCTTCTGCCCTGAAGCAGCATTGTTCCATTTGTAACTTGACTTTCTTTGGATAAAGGCCCTTACACGGCAACAGCCATTTATGTTTATTTGGCAATTTGCAAGCCGTTGCTTTGCACCTGTGTTCATCCTCTCCCTTCTTCCCGGGTAGTTCTTCTTTGTTTCGCCTCGGTCTTGTGGGCAGCGGTTTTATTTGATGATGGTCGGGACATACTTTTATTTCTATCATAGTGATTGGAGGGCAAGAAACCCATGTTTGTGGGTAGTTGCGTTTCTTATCGCTCATCTGATACCAATATTCATCCATGCGAATTGGCTGGTTTTTGCAGACTCTACCACAGCATATGGGATATTTCCACATACCTTTTTCCTCTGGACGAGCGTAACGTTCAGTAGGTAGCAATTCTTTCCCCAAACAAACGAATGGGTCATCTGGATCGCATTTGGACTTGATAATTTTAACACACTTCAAATTGTTCATTAATTTTTTCATAATTTTCGATATTTTTCTTCCCCCAGAATTATATCTTCTGGCATCTTTTCGAGATGGTATTGATGCAAGAGGCAAACGGAAAGCAGCATAATTAGCACACCTTGAATACATTGTTCACTGCTGAATTTAGGTGGTTTTACGAAAAAAGAAAATTTCAGATTTATGAATTTTTAAATCAAAAAAAGTATAGAAAATAGAAAAGTAAATATTTGTCGTAACGTAAAAGAGAATGGTTTGAAATTTTCGAATTTATTTTTTTGACAAGATTTACAAAGAAGCGCTGGCGATTGCAAAGTGTAAATTTAATAATAATCATAAAGCGATTGTGGTCGATTGGAGTCCATACCTATAGCAAAAATTTGGCAACACACCAGAATGGATATTACATGGGCCAGCAGTTTTTTCTAATATTTCCTTAACAATTATTCTTATACGTCGTGCGCCTAGTGGGGAGCGTTTATTTTAAACGCGACGCTTTCTAATACTTTTTAATCTTACGAACTTTGAAAGGAACATGTTACTAAAAAATGGAATTGATAAAAATCAGTCATATTCGAGTATCGTTTTAAAAAGGGAAAGTAAGACAAGAAGAGTACATGGCTCTCTTAATAATTTATTTTACCTTTAATACTAGATAAAGCTTTACCAGAGTTTTCCTTGGATAAACTATAAAACAAATTCACTTTCCATTATGTGAACCGCAGAAAATATCCTTAGACCAAAAAAAAATTGAACCTGACTAAACGAAACACTTCAGCGCATCTGCAATTTCAATCCTCGCAACTTTTGATATGGACAATAGTCAGAACAGAGCCATATATCAGCTAAACATTTTTTAATTACCATTAGACTACCTTCTTTTCCTTTTTAATAAGGAAAAAATTGGCATTTAATATAATCCAATAATAAAACATAACAATCCTTTATTGTAATTCAATTTCTTTCGTTTATTGTATTATAATTAATATAAATAAGATTCGACATTTTAGTACAAAACTATTCAAGCCTTATCCAAGCAATTTCATTTAAGCGCCTTAGCTTCTTAAAATTGAAATTTGTTATGGTAAATTTCGAGTCTTATTTATATAATTTTGTGCCAATGCGTTCTTAACTTCATTTTTACTGAAAACTGTAATTCGATCTGTAGGCTGCCTGCTACAACATTGTCCAAAACTTCGCATTAATCGTTTGCAAGAATTCCCAAAATAACGGCCGCAGCTAAAGAAACCAGTTGCTGTTTTCTCTGGCTATTTGCCAATACAAAAATCTTTAAAAACAACATCAAGAATGTTATCGGTGCTAACGTGACCGGTGATTGTCTCTATACATCTGATAGCTTGACGCAATTTTTGTGCGGATATCGCCATATCCTTGTAGATTTCTGGCGAATAGTCGCTTAGAAAAAGATTTACATGATGCACGCATTGTTCCAAGAGCTGGCGGTAACGGACATGGCTGAGGCGAGGAGCTTCAGCTAAAGGAATACCGCATCTGAAATATATCAATGATAAGGTTTCATTGACATTTACAAACTAATACTTACAATTCTTTGAGCAGATTTTCAAATGCGTTCAGAAATTCCTTAAATTCTCCGTCTCCTTTACAGGATATGCATATCAAATCCGGAATTTTTTTCATAATTTGTAACTCTTCAGCATTGAGTAGATCTATTTTATTAGCTACATATTGTACTCGCCTAGGTGCTGAAAGCATACTTTCACGTAAATCTAATTCTTGATAATGCTCTTTAAGGTAATCATCTAGCATTTGTTTGCTATGTACTTGATACTTATTTAGTTCCCATGCATCTAATAGCAAAATTACAACATCGGCTTGTTGTATACAGTTTTTGGCTCGTTTAATACCCTCTAGTTCAACTTGATCCTGTGTTGTAAGCCGTAGACCGGCAGTGTCGGTAAACCGTACTGGATAACCACCAAAATTATGAGTTGACTCAATTATATCTCGGGTAGTGCCGGCGATGTCGGTTACTATGGAAACTTCGCGTTGACACACCAGGTTTAGAAAACTACTTTTCCCCACATTTGGGGCTCCCGCTATTACTGTACGTACTCCATCGCGTAACATTTCACCCCGACGTTGATCGTTGACGTGATCGCTAATTTGCTCACGTACTAGCTTCAAATCCTTAGTAAGATTAGTTATTACATCATCTTCAATGTTTTCGTCTTCGGCAAAGTCTATGTAGGCCTCCAAATGTGCAGCACATCGTATTAAAACTTTTCGCCAATTGCCATACAACCGTGAAAGGGATCCACTGCTTTGCATTAGAGCCTATGGAATGTTTTAATTTATTATTTTTTATTGTATTTATTGTTAACAAACAAAATCTTACTTGTTTTCTTTGGGCTTCTGTTTCGGCATGTATTAAGTCCGCTAATCCATCTACCTCTGTCAAATCTAATTTATTATTGATAAATGCTCGCCTTGTAAATTCTCCTGGTACAGCATGTCTCAGGCCGGGCAGCTTTCCTAAATTTTCCAACAAAGCTGCAATGACGGCCAGAGACCCGTGTACCTGAAATTCGCAAGAGTCTTCGCCGGTGTAAGATGATGGGCCTGGAAACCATAGAACTAGACCTTTGTCTATCATTTCTGTTGTTTCCGGCCTATATAACGCCCGCAGGTAAGCGACGCGAGCTTGGAAATCATACTTTTTTCCAACGATAGCACGAAGTGCTTCTTTAGTTTGTGGTCCCGAAACCCGTATCACTGAAACACCGCATTTACCATAAGCCGAGCTCAAAGCAAATATTGTTGCGTTTGTTTCGCTCATATACCGTTTAGCAACAACAACCACAATTTTTCGATTTAGAAACATTTTCTCACTACTGAGGACAACCGTTGTAAACAAACATCAGCTGTTTTGCTGATATGGCGCAAGCGTTGCAAAATGGAAATTAACTTATATTTTTTTCATTTTGCAATGCTGGTGTTTCCACGTTTTGGATAACGGCTGCGTTATAATGCAATACAGTACAAAGCTGTACATTGCTTCAGGAAAATATTTTTTTTAATCTACATATCTTCTGGATCTGGCTCTCGGGCAGTATCAGGTGGTGGGGGAAAAGCAAGACGTCTCTTTAATTCTTGCCAGGCTGCACACATTTCGATTTTTCGATCTGTAGTGCAGTGAGGGTCCAGACTTGTATCCCATTTGCAAATCTTCTGACACTCAGAGTAACAGGGGTATGGTGCGGGCTCTTTATTGCGGCGAGCAAGAGACGGCTCCATGGATATGTGGCAGGTAGGATCGGGACGCGCCAAACCGCATACCTTTACACGGCATAAGCCACCTATATTTATTGGACACTTTGCAAGCGCTTCTACATAGTTGGCCGTCGTCCCCCTTCGCTGGGGTATATTCCGCCTTTGGTCGCCTAGGCCTTTTTGGCATCGGTTTTGTTGGAATTTCCGTCGAGCACATTTTTACCTCCATTATCTTCAGTGGAGGGCAAGATGCCCATGTTTTTTATCGCTTGATTCGTAGCAAAGTTCATCCATCCGAACGCTCAAGTTTTCGCAGGTTCTACCACACCATTCAGGATATTTCCACATGCCAGTTTCGGGGTATGTGGCACGTAGAAATTTTTTCGTAAGCGTTTCTTCTCTTCCTCTTCGAATTCTTAAGCTTTTAAAGTAAGAAAGAATAGAAAATAGAATAAGCCAAATTTCCACTTTAATCCGGAAACAACGATGCCTAAAATTTTAAATTAATAATCAATAATCAATAACTGTATATTTTTCAATTTTGACAAAGTTGACAGAGTAGTTTCAAAATATTTTTGATATAAAAATTGGAATTGGAACTATTTTTTTTATTGTTTCTAAACTTACGATATTATTATGATAATGCGAAAAGAAAATCCGCCTGAGTAGCCGAGTAGGCAAGAGTCTCGACTACCAATTCAATGGTCGTGGGTTCAAATTTCAAGTGCGGTAGAGTTTTTAATAATAATAATAATAATAATAAAAAATAAAGCCGAAATTGCTAGTGCTTTAAGACTTTAGTCTTAGAATTTATTCTCTGGCTAAATTTATATAATAATAATAATAATAATACGAAAAAAAAAATGGAATAATTACAGGATGGATTTGCAAGAGTGTGTGTGATATTCGCCATTATTATTTGAGTCTATCAGACTCAATGTTTTCAAATAAACGTACACGATGTTTTCGTATAATTGTTAGTAGGGTTATTTTAGGATTTAAAGTGTTGTCAGCGATCGGAAAATCTATATTTTCTAATATATATTACTTTTTGTTTTTGGTGTGGTCAGCTAATGAGCTGAACGATTGTTCAAATGTTATTATTACGAAAAATTCCGTTTTTTCTATTAATTTGCGGTTCGCAGGAATTTTGGGGTCGTATTCTAAAATTAAATGAAAATATTTTATTTGCGAAAAAACCTATTATATAAATCCTCAATAAAAGTTTACTCAAATTGATCACTGCCTTTATTTCGTTTGACTTTCCATTGTAAAACCAATCACAATAATTTTATAATACTTGGAAGTTTGAATTGGCAACACTTGTGATGGAATTGCTTCTGATATTTATATCCACCAACATCAACAACAGTAATAAAAGCGAATAATACGTCGGATTGATTTTTGTTGTGAAAAATGTCATAATGTAACTGTTTATCATCTGTAATTATACAAAATTCAATCTGCGAAATATGGTACCACCTCCCTCGAATGTGGCGTTATTAAAATCCCCAGGGCCAGAGCTTACGACCACTAGAAGTGAACATAGTGTATTTATCCAGTCCAGAAAAAATGCTTTGCCAATAATCGAAACTGACCGAAATTTATATTATCATTTTCTTAATTTAGAGATTTTTTCGTCTCTAACAAAAAAATTAAATTGATCTCCTCCGATGCGGCTACGGCAAATTCTATTGCTACTAATGCTTCATTTAACAATATTTGTAATGTGAACATCCCGCCCGAATTCCGTGGGGTTGCTTCCGTCCCCTAGAATCTCAACGAACTTGAAATCCGTTTCTATAAAGTCAACCAAATCTCGAACTCGTGTGTGCCTTTGGACACAGTCCATATAAGTTTTTCCGTGAATGCTTTACCTTCCCACATCTTTTTGGAAGACATTAGCTTCCTGGTTAAACCATATGTTGAAACAGCCGGCGTCTTGTTCGAAAACAGCCAAGAAAAAAGTTAGCAAAGATGGCGAACCTTTGAAAGCACCAAATCAGCAGGACGCTAAAGATATTAATAAGGAAGCAACTAGTGTAAAGCCAAAGCCAAATGTTGGTAAAACTAAATCCAAGGAGAAAAAGATGTAAAATAAAAGATAAATATGGAATTAGTTTCGTGTTGTGAAGTGTTTTTGCAAAGTTTGTAAGGTGCGTGGCGTTGTTAAAAAAGCCTATATTCAATTAAAGTGTGAAACTAAGTAGAACTTTTTGATTTCCAAACTTTTTTCGATTTCGTAATTATTCTCACTTTAGAAATTTTAGCTACGAGTAGTTAATCAACAGCTGAAAACAAGAAACTCGTTTGAATATGTCATTGTAGTCTTTATCTTTATAATCAATTCAAAGAGCAGAACATGCTAGAGTCATGGTTGTTAAAAAATCCATTCGCTTTCTTTTTTAACCTAATTGCCATAGAGATTGCTGAAAACCTTTCGCTTCAACTGTGAAAAGAGAAGGACTATACCGTTGTAACAACTTTCGAGGTGTAAAATGCTTTGCAATGGCTAATATAACAACAACAAGTGTGTGTAAGAATACAAGTATGGCGGCACATATACCTGTTGTTGTTGTATGCCGCGAATACGAGTGTAGGTGTTCAATAAGCATATTTTTTTTTTTTTGCAGAATTACTACAAAAACTGTCTAATCTGGGATATGCCTTTGCTTTTTCAGTGAGTGCCGGCCATAAGCCTTTAAAAGTGATTACCGGTGAAGTTGATGAGTAAACACTTGTGATCCTCAAGCAATTTCACGTTCCTTAAACGGTGGTACGTTTGACTCTAGGTCTAGCATAGAGAAAGGTGAACCTATACCTTTGACATATATACCAGATGATGATTCCGCAGACGATAATTGAAGGTGCATCAGTAAAGGAATCATAGCAGTAAGAAATCTAGATTTAATGCATGGCATTCTAAAGAAATTGGAAAAAATGTTCTTTTCCATTTTCAAGTACTTTTCTTTTTCAATAGTCGGGAAGATATAATTATGCAGCCCACTAATGATGCTAATAATGCAACTAATAACGTAATAAAGAAACCCGATAATGCGACACAAGGTACTACTCTGGCGGAGGAAATGACGGTGGAAATGAAGTTCGTACCATAACAAAAGGCAACGCAATTTTGAAATTTTTAATAATAATTTTTTTTCTCCCAGTTTCAAGGTTTGATGGATGAAATGTTTATAACATTTCAACATATTCCAACGGACAATTTTAAGCAACTTATAGCCCGTGTTGCTCCTTGGTTGGAAGAGCATTGCAAACAACACATTGAGAAATATATCAAGTTACACGCTTCAGCAAATGCAGCAAGTTGCTCAGAACCGAAAGCAGAAATCCCCACAAGAAACATCTGATATGGACGAGCAAGCCGCCCTTACTTTTAGTTAATTTTCTGCGATTTTATTATTTTTACTTAAGCTATTTATAGTTTTATCTTTTTTTTTCTTAACGTTTCATTCAAATTTTCGAGGCGAACACTTTGAAGTACCTGAAGATAATGTCTACAGAATGCGCTGATGCGCTGATATCCGGCACATCCCATCGACAACGATTAAGACTAAAGTTTAGATTTTAAGTTATTTTATCATAGCATTCAAAAAATCGTAACGGTCAACTCACATCTACCAGTACTATGTGACAATGCCCATTGCAAATCTGGGTCGAATTGATGCCGCAACTATCCTTCGACGAAATACATCTCTCTTAAGAAAAAAAAAAATACATTCATTTCTTATATCATTATAATTCTAAAACAATGGAGGGTTTCTTAATAATTTATTTTAGTTTTAAAGCATAAAAATTTAGTACAAACACATATTAGACCATTTTATAGCTCGACATAAAAATAATTTCATTAGGCCGGTATATATTTGCTATTAATACGTCCCAAACCTGTACATGTAGATTGCGTAGTCTGCCGTTAATTAAAAAGTAGGTCATCAATTTTCCTTTTAGGCGATGCGTCAAAAGTTTTTGCAGATTCTGATTTGCAAGAAAAATTTATTTACCACAGGCAGGGATATTGACCGACTCTACAATTCTTTCTGTCACAAACTGATTTTCATACACCGGCCTAGTTGTTCTGTGCACATAAAATATCTTTTATGCGACCCTATGGCAGTGTTTCGAAAATTGACTTTTAAATCGACCTTTAAAAATGTCGTCCTGTTCCTAATTACACTTCCGCATCATTTTTAGATTCTCAGATGTATATGTGTAGAGTATTCAAGCCCTTAAAAATTAAAAGAAAAACATGGAATATGTCAAAAGATGGTATAATTTGATCACATTTGGATAATTTTGATCACATTATTCCAATTAATATAATCCACAACAATTCATAACAGAAAATTTGACTTACAAATTAAGTGCACATCAACTAAATCTTTAAGGCTCCTAAATAATACCAAATCCAATTTAGAGTTTCTCGTTTTTTGGTGTAAGACGCTTGTTCTTGTTTTTTTTGGTGTAAGATGCGTGTTCTTGTTTTTTTGTTGTAAGATGCTTGTTCTTATTTTTTTGGTGTAATATGCTTGTTCTTGTTTTTTTGGTGTAGGATGTTTGTTCTTGTTTTATTTGGTTTAATTCATCTTAGCAAACTTATTGCACATTTTTTCGATGTAAGATGCTTGTTCCTGCTTTTTTTTTGGTGTAAGATGCTTGTTCTTGTTCGAGCTGGTATGGCAATCTCTCGTTTTGGCCACACGGATAAGGTATGCTCATGCCAAAAACCACTCTACTCTTCCTGTGGCATGATTGTCCTCAAAATGGTAAAAAATGCATTAATTGCAAGGGTGATCACCTGCCTAATTCCAAAACTTGTGAAACATATAAAAAAATTGCCAACGGCCCAAACCACAAATTCACTCTTTTTGTCGGAGTACTTACGCACACCCAAATAATCCAAATTTCTCAATTTCTCTAGAGAGCTTCCCTAAGTTGCCTTCACTGATTTCCCAACCAGCAATCAAACGATTAAACACTGACTCTAATGTCTCAGTTTCAACCAAGAAGGTGATAGCTCCTGAAATCACCATGTTCCCTTCCAATCACTCAGATATTTTACGTAAATCACTGCAACTCGTTTCAACATGAAAGTGTTGCTCCAACCTCCTCCTAGAAAGCAAGTGCATGAGCTACTTTCAACTCTTGCACCGTTTAATTATTTTTGTACGAATATAAGTACACTCGACACATAAACAGAAGAAGAATTTCACTCATTAATTTCTCTTAAACATTCGGTGTATCCGGAACCGGACGGGTTGCCTTCTGGTATTATTCGTACATGCGCCGCTCTGTCAGTAACATCGTTGACGAATATATTCGATAAATGTTTGTTGACGAGGTTCTTCTCTTTAATCTGGAAGTCTAGCTTCATTCTTACGCTTCACAAAAAAGGACGGAGGGATTATCTTAGTAACTGCAGAGGCATAGCGAAACTAAGTGTTTTGCCTGAACTCTTCAGACGGTTAGTTGCCGAAGGGTTTTCGAAACCACTGAGCCCAGTCTTTTAGAACTGATTTTCAAACAAATATTGGAAGATTTTCCGTTCGACAGCGTTTGACAGAATCGATCATAATTTTTTACTTCGAAAACTAAGAAGTTCGGTGATTTGTGACATCGCTGTGCAGTGGTTTGGTATATATTTATCGAAACGTACGGAAAGGTGTTGTTTTTAGTTTTTCTTATTCAAGATTCATTAAGGTCAACGTCATTAAGGTAAGGCGCTTGCCTCGGGGTCAATGTGGTCCGCTTATGTTTACGATATTTTTAAATGATCTTTGTACATGCATCGAGGAGACGAAATGTTTGCGAACGACCTACAAGGCATTGTGTCTTTTAACTTCAGTCAGGCGTCAATCAGTTGATTGAATGGTGTAGGGTTAATGGTATGTCACTGAAATTGAAAATATCCGATAAGTTATCCTGTTCAAGCATATTGAATAATGATTCAATAAAGCTAAATCGCGTCTGAGGTTTATTAAGAGACGAGCTAGAGAATTCTATGGCCTTATGTTATCAAACATAAGAGACTCTTATGTAATATACTGCTTTTACTCGACCAACTTTGTAATACTCGTCTGATACTAAGTTAGAGATGTCACATAGACCTAATCGAATCGGTATAACGACGCTTTTTACATTCAAACTCTCATGGCACCAAATTTATACTCTCTCATGGCACCAATTTCCAAAAACATATACATTCAAGCTCTCATGGCATCAAATTCAGACCTGGTATAATAATATGAATCTTTTGCATTAAATATGTGAAAAATTACTGAAAAAATTCGCAAATTCACTTATTTATATTAGAAAGACGACAACAAACGTAAAGGGTTTGCCTAACAATAGTTACAATTCATTTGCCAGCTGTATTATAACTTGGAAAACTTACAGTAATGAAGTGAATCGGAAAAAGGAAGAGTCAGATGGTGAAAATTCAGAATCGTATTCCTTCCAACAACAACATAAGAAACAAGGCAGTGAAGAACAACAAAAAACAACATCTACAAGTTTTGTACCCGCCGTAAGAAATCCTTTTGCCGAAGCGTCCGAGAAAACCAAAGGTGTCTATATGAATATGGCGGAGATCTTTACTGAGCGTGGTATACGCCGTAGAAACCACGTAGAATTTATTTAATCTTTGCGTTACGAGGCTTAGGCTGGTATACTTATTTGGAGTATCCACCTTACGAAAATAGGTTGAAGCTCATTGACATTCCCACTTTGTTGTCTTTATTGTTAAATTAATTAAAGGTATAAGGTATCCTCCGTTTCTACTTCAGGGAATCGGGTTTAAAAAGCCTGGTAGATTTACGAGGCTCTATGAAGCAATTTACTCGTCACACTGTCGCACAGACACCTTTCAGGGCACTTTGTACTATGTATACTACTAATCTTTCTTTGTTTGATTATCACTGGGTTCTTTGCAAGGGTGCTGTTTGATGGATACGTCGTTGGCAATCTTACTTCCCTCTTGCTGATAACATACGTATTCCTTTTTCTGCTTGCCGAATTACTTATATTTAATGAAGATCGTTATGGTTCTTTCTATTACCTAGTCTTTGCGTATATTTTTGTTTTTTTTGTTTACCTGTAAATTATCGTTTGTATCGGCCGATAAATTATTGCACATAGCTGAATAAATATATAAACCAATAAATGTGATAGAGAGAGAGAGAGAGAGATGAGAAACGTATAATGGTTTATAATGCTTTTTTCCGACATGGAATAAGGGCCCTTGAAAAGATAAGGGCCAAAACAAACGGTTTTCCCCTATAACGACCCAAAGCATTCGTTAACCATTATTTGTGGTCAATTTCTCTAAAAATATCGATAGAGTGAATAAATAAAAAAAACGGGCTGGAAATAATTCTACTTGATAAGACATTCACCAGCACAATGGAAATAAGTTAATGCTTAAATATATCTCTCCTAAGTCCTCATTGGAACTTCATATTTAGAAACCGTTTTAAGGTTTTAGTGACGAAATATATTGATAATCACAACCGAAACTAAGGTACTGTGATGTTTGATCCGATGGAAGCGGATGAAGCGTTGTTTTCAGATTTCCAACAATCTCGCCGAGAACTAAGAACTGCACAGAGTACCAATAGGCAGGACTTGTTTCAGAAGTTGTAACCAGAGCTAGAAGTAAATGTAGCACTAAAACAATACAGTCTCAAAAGCGTTGGATGAAGACTATCTTCAAAATATTGCCTTCAATCGTGGGAAGTAAAATTTATGAAACATTGATTCAAAGTAAAAAGGCTCCTCAACAAGACCTCAACTAATAGTGAGGTCAACAGAGCGCGATATACTTTATATATACAGAAAGATGACGCACAACCAAAGACGAGTCTACCGGTTTAGAAAAGTTTGATAAAGCTAATTGAAATGACCCTTCCAAGTGCCACATTGCGACCATGAACGTATTCGATTACTTAAATTGGTTCAATTTCTGAAAGGAGAGCTAGAATTTCCGACTTAACGGAGCGTCAAATGAATATAACAAAGATTTAGTTCTAAGTTGTGGCGTAGTTCGATAGTAAATCGTATGTTAGAAGTAAACGAAGTAAACGAACTAGACGTACTTAACTAAGGGACTTTATATTTAGCGGTGAAAGTGGTAGTTTTTTGGATTTTTATATTTAGTGGATTATTGGGGGCTCTGTTTATACGACGCACATTCAGTGAGTGCTTATGAGCATAAGCTCGCATTAGCCTTTAAGTATATGCTAAAAGTGGCCTTAATGGATGATGAGGCCATATGGATGCAGATGCAGTTTATTGTTTGCGAAGAGGACGAATATAATATTCACACACCGTATTAACTATGTTGCTGCACAGCAGCCGATAAGAATAAACAACATAATTATTGTAATTACAAACGCTTTACTTTCAAGAAACAAATTCAATGTCAAATAAAAATCAGTCGCAGTCCAATACTCGACTATCGATGAGAGAGTCCAAAGGTGAAAGAAATGGGTTCAAAACCAATAGAAGTCCAAAGAATTATATACAAGAATAAAGCTACTTGAAAGATACAGGTCTAGCGCACTGAGATTCGAATCTGACTTGGCAGCCTTGCCTCTTATCCGAATGCGGTGTTCGGCCTACCCTTTGTGTTGCGTCGTGGGCCTAATTTTAATTCCCCAGAAACTAAGGATACCCTCTAATAGTGCACTATGGTCCGCAATACCATTTTTGTTGGCCAAATTCAATTTTTTGCCATTCTCTGATTCTAGTTTTATTATTGGAATCTGATGGCGAATACTCCAAACCAACAGAAACATAATTTTGTTGTTGTAACAGTCAATTTACGGTTACACGATAGGCCGTCAAAGTTGAAATTGTGTGATACATTTGTAACCGTAATGTGTTCGTTGTGCTTATTACCAGAAAAGAACACGTGTTAGAAACGAGTTAATATGGAAAGGAAAGGCAAGTACATCAATTTGATAATACGAAATACACCAAACTTAATTGCTATAAAAAATGAAATCACTTGTCCCGGAAGGCTTTTCAATTTTTGTAATTTACTTTATTTGCTTTATCTTGTTTAAGATTGTTACCCGCAATATTACAAACCGAGATTGGTTTACGGGTCCCGATATCGAGTGCGTCCTTCTTTCGATAGTCAATTTTTGGCGGACAATTAAACGTGTGTGTGGTCTGGCATTGTCGATAAGAAGAAAGGAAGGCGAAAACTCTCGTGGGGATCAATTCTTGATTCTTTACCTCATTACGCGCTTCAATCGCGTTAGATATTGGTACTGAGGAATACATCAATTGTCTGGTTATTCTCGAAGGTATCATTTTGTGAGTTTATGTAACTCGTTCGCAAGTGTATAATCGAGAAATTTTTCACTCGATGATAACGAAAATGAATAATTTATCCACTGCCGTAGACTCACTACTCGATATATCGACTTGATAATCGAGGACTACAAACCCAAATGCAAAAATTACGATTGGCTTTCTTCGATCGAGAACCGTAAATCGATGCCAGATTTAGTTCTAAAGAGATCCCTCTGAGTGGCCGAGAAGGCAAGAGTCTCCACTAGCAACCCAATGGTCGTAGATTCAAATCTCAAGTGCGGTAGAGTTTTTAATAAAACCGAAAGTCTTAGATGCTAATGCTTTAAGACTTAATTCTTAGAATTTATTTGTCTTGCTAAATTAATAATAATAATAGTTCTAAAGAGAATTTTGGATTCATTGATGTAGTCGAGGTTTATTCAGAGAAAAAAATAACAACTATGGGAAAATTTTCATTGTCAGTTGAAAAATTTAATGAAATTAATTTATGTGTAAACACAATATCAATATCGACATTATTGGTGTAATTCCACATAACTGCAAACAATTCGCGGAACATGTTATGCTCTTTCTGTTAACAGAAAATACATAGTGCAAATGAGAAGACCTTAAAACCTATTCAAGAAAAAAGTTAACAAGCAAAGGAACAGTCATCTTATAAAGGATTCTTTCCCATCTTTCTTGAGTCGTTTATCTCCCATACCTGTCTCAAATATTTCTAATTTAAAACGGAATATTTCCTGATATCATTTGATTATCATTGCCAATGAGAGAGCATTAAAAAACCAAAATCCGCTCTTAACGCTTAGATTGTTGCATATATTAACTGACAATCACGGAAGTGTGCATTCATTGTAGGCACAAACATTATTTATTATAATATTATATTATTTATTATAAATATATATATATATATATATATATGTAATATTGTATAAATATATATATATATGTAATATTGTGCAAATATACGTCTTTGCCATTATTTTGCTGTAGCATATATATATGTAATATTGTGCAAATATACGTCTTTGCCATTATTTTGCTGTAGCAAAGCACTCTGTGCCCCTCCGTGTCTCTCTCTCTAATACAAAAACACAAGCAAAAAAAAAATAACGTTTTATTTTCTTTTCGATCTCTTCATTCTACTGTCAATTTTATCACAAATTTTAATTTTTCTCTTTATTACTGAATGGTTTACATAACTAAGATCTTTAAATGGCTGATCAAGTTGTTTGTTACAAGCGGAGCAAATAAATGACAAGATGGTTGAACATTTTGTTATTGCATTCGACAATATTCTGGAATTTCTTCATATTTCTTTGTAGCATATTTTCATTGGAATTTATTGAAGCAATTGGTGGATATAACATTTAAAGTTCTTCAATACCGAATCAACAACGAAAGGAAAACAAACCGAATTTTCTATTTACCTGCTCTTTGGTTTCTTTCGTGTATTCACAATTAAATGCAAACCATTGTCTATATTCGCTTAAAACCATAGAATTGGACATGTTTCTGCTTTGCAAACGTTTGAGAGAATGTAACATAATATTCGGAAACTATTAATAGAATCTTTGCCCGTACATCGGAGTGAACATTCAAATCGCTGCTACTAAGCACCGTTACCACTGTCACTGATAACAGACCCAGAAAAAGTCCCTAATAATCTCCTAGAGTGAATTTTGAACGAAATGATGGACCATCTTGTCATTTAGTTTTCTCTGGTTAAAACCTAATGACATATAATTTTTTCCTCTCTTCTCATTACTGAACAATCACCTATGCAGCTTTGGACGTGGCATATATGCTTTATTGCACAGATTCAATATTATATTTATTAAACGCATTTCAATTCCTAACACATTTTCGCAAAGCACTGTCAATTAAAAAAAATATATGTGATTTGATGCGTTCCTGTATATGGGGAAAGACGCAAGATTTTCCAAAAATACTGATTTTTGTCTAATTGACGAGTGTTTTGTTAACTAGCAAGAAAACCCATCATATTTGTTCATGGCCTCCCATTAAAGACTGCATACCACTAAGCTTAATGATGCTGTTCATATAATGACGGCGTTCTACGAGAACTGGTCGAAGTAGTGCTCCGATTCGAATCATTTTCAATAACGTTCGTTCGTGGGCGAAACAGATCATGGAACTAAATTTCAACTAAATATCTTGAAAATTATGACCTGCATGTTGAACGCAAGGAAGACCGGAAGACCAAAAAGTGATTTTCAATCTGTTTGCATATAATTCAAGTCTTTCTGGGTTTTGCAGATATTCGCACATACTTAATGTAGCCCTGTGTCACAAATAGTGTAGGGTATAAAAAAATCATCGACAATTTCAGATGATCAGATTAGCGACAGGGAACCACAAGTTGGTTAAGAGATAAGACGTAACACGTTAGAAGTTTAACTTGACAAAACTTGGGGGATGCGATCTAAACAATTGTTGTAGTCAATCAGTTAGTTTCAGCTCTCATAAGTTCTTGATACAAGACGGACGTTGGCAATTAGAAAACAACCTATCGGTAGTTTTATATGAATTGATTAGCAATGACATTAATCTTTAGTCAATGGGTGCTATTTGCAATGACCTTCACAGTCATTAATGGTACGTATGCGAAACGGGAAAGAAAGTTTCTCACACAAATAAAAAGTGTTTGCTTTAATATGGAATGAATTATAAAATTTGTTACTGTTGTTGTTGTTTTCTCATAAAGCTAATGAATGTGCACCCAACAGTGAATGCGTACCTATAGCTGATTGTCCCTTGATCCGAGATAATTTCAATTTAATCAAAAGGAAGCCCTATTGCAATTTGGAAAGTCGTGGTGCAAATGTGTGCTGTAGGAAATCATCACAAAATAATCCCCAACCGAAATATGTTGACTCGCGTGTCGTAAGAGGTACAGTAATTAATTTCTATATATTGACGTTCCTAAAAAGTCTTTCGTAAGTATCTTTCAGGAGGATGGATAACACAATCCATGTCTGTCGGTTCCTCCGTCTGCGAACAAACATTGTGATTACAAAACAAACATTAATTCTAAGAAAATCAATTTGAATTTTTTTTAAATCGAAAACCAGATTAAAAGAGAGTTAACGGTGCTACTATGGAGGTTTTACGACTTCTTAGTTAAGATTATGTCACAAGACGGCTTGTGACATAGCATGTTTTGCTTGCACCGGTCCTATCTACTGTTTATAAAACATATTCGCTTCACTTTTAATATATATTTTTAAAGACTCTTACGTTTTTCCTAGAATGCAGATCCTATGACAGTGTACCAAGCCTACAAAATCCATTAGAAGAAGGATGTCATTATACGTCTAATATCGTTGGTCGCTCAAAAGCGGAATCTAAAGAGTTTCCTTTTATGGCATTAATATACACTAAAAAGGGAGACCTGATTGCTAAACTTTATGGTGGTGCTTTGATTAGCAAAAAATATGTTTTAACATCCGCTTCCGCCTTCGGTAGCAGCGAGTGAGTGAGCGGTAGATTTATTGAACGTTTCTACTTAACAAAACTGTTGTTTTCATTTCTAAGTCCTCTTACTTACTGGGTGCGTTTGGGAGAATTGGATCACGGTACTAATTCGGATGATGCTTTGACGCAAGATATTGAAATCAAAAATTTCATACCTCATCCCCAATATCACAAGACCAAACTATCTAAATTCCATGATATTGCCTTGATTGAGTTGTCTAAAGAGGCCATTTTTAATGATTACGTTCGTCCCGCGTGTCTATCTCTGGTAGATGATAACGATTTTCAACAATTTCTATTTACTGGCTGGGGTTTTCCTAAAACGGAACCTTCAACCCATTTACATAAAATGAAATTAGATCGTCTCGATGATGGCAAATGTTTTGATTTACTCCAACGCGATGGTTGGGAAAAAGATATTAACAATCGTACAAATATATGTGCGATCCCTTCTACTGGCGATATCGGTAATTGTCTTGGAGATGGCGGTAGTCCGCTTTTTGTTAATCACCCCGAGTTTCCCTGCCAATTCCTCGTAGTAGGCGTTTTGTCATACGGTCGTGGATCGGCTTACACCGCTTGTGGAACTAAAGACGATCCTACTGTTTACACCAGAGTCAAATCATATATCGATTGGATACAACCTATCGTTTGGGATTAGACTTAAAAATAAGCAGATTTGTAATAATTTAGTTGTACGCAAATAATATCAGATGTATGCGCATACTGGAATGCGTTTTTGTAACCCCCTGGAATTGTATATAGACACCACAATTTATTGGTAAATTGTCATTGATTTAATTTGAAACTTCGTCAAACCGAAAGGTTGACTTGTTTCTGCATCTTTGCTAAGTTATTAATATGAGAGGCTATACGATTTGCTTACTTTGACTTTCACATTGTTTTGGTCTTAGAACATAGGCTAAGAGGGATGAGATGCAGAAAGGTTATTGAAGTATACAAGAGTTAACATTAAAATGTAAGGGGAAGAGAAGAGCATGTTCACCTTTTGATTCTTCGCTCAGTTTCTTGCGGATAATTTTGAATAAAGAAGGAATGACGGTACGTTAAGAAATAATGCCGAGTGATAGGAGCTATAGCCGGCAGCCAAACAGTGTGAAGATCAACAATTAGTGACTTATCAGTATTTCGATTTTCTCGAGAAAGCAGCTGTTACTGTAATCTTTATTTTGTGAGACTGACTGTACGTCATCAACGACCTAATGTTATCAGAGACTAAATGCAGCTTGTGGTACACGTATGAATACCTGTTTTTAGGGTATGTACGTTAAACACGTCTGCTATCAATTATTGTTTGCTAGTAAACGAGATTGATTGATTGATCTCAGACACGGAGGAAGATCATTAGCTGATATATTGCAACGTAAACCGACTTTTGTCATTTTAGGTTATTCATTCAACTCCCTTTGAAATTAAGTTGTGATTTTCGGGATGGTATAGAATTTATTTACAATTCTTAGGAAATCTATTTAGATATTATTTACAGCAACTTATATTTACAACGCCTTAATGATCGTTCTGATCTTGTCCCTTCGTATATTGCAATTCAAGTCTCTTGACTCGGCTCTAATTCTACCTTCTGCAAATGTTCCGCTTATATAAGCAGGTTACCGTTATCTAAATTCAATGCGACGGTTTTAATCGATTAATCCGTTAATCCCTTTTCCTGCCAAATTTTTCTTAATTTTTTCGCCAATCGACAGCAACATGATGCATTTTCG
>KK499917.1:475926-517103 GCA_000688715.1 Glossina pallidipes | reverse complement strand
CGTAACAATATAAATAATGTAAATTGGAGTGGACGGTGGGAGACTCGTATATCTCCTCAAGGAGTAATTTTGAATTGTTTGGATCTTTTAGCTAATTTGTGTGGGAGCGCGATAATCGGGTTGACATATTCGATTTTGAACCGAGTAAAATTTTCATAAAACTTGAGACAAAAGATCACTTTTGACTGTTGTCAGTGTTTCCAATAAGTCTGGAACAAAGGTAATTGTTTTGGCAATGGAGAAGAGCGCATTCGTTAAAGATATTCTATTGCTGTATATTTCTCAGGTTATTTTCCTATATTTAATATTTTGTATTTTTCAAAATTGAAGGAAACATTTAATTATTGGCATTTTGTTTGAAAGACCGGAATTTTATAGCTGGATTGTTGATTTCATTAAAATGTCCTAAAAACCTTAATGTTGGAAACAACAATACCAGCCAGATAGATGGACAGACATGTTTAGGTGATATAAGAGATGAATCTCCCTAAGTTTTTCTAGGTATCACATACATTCGCACAAACTTAGTATACCCTTGTACCACAAATGATGTAGGGTATAGGAATGTTGAGATTAACGCATTGAACATATCCTAACCCATTTTTTAGGGTAGCTTTTTTTAAAGCAAATTATACAGTGTGCTTTAATTGGATCCTCTCCTCCTCTTCTCCTCCACCGTCTCGACGAGCAGACTCTAATGTTTGTTGTGTACTACAGATGCGATATGAACGATGGTTTTAGTCAATTAGTTTCAATTCTCCATCGGATTAATAAGTTCTTAGTACAAGACGAACGCTGGAAAGTATAAAAGAAATCGTCGATAATTTGAAATGATCGAATTAGCAACAGAGAAGTTGTTGTTGGGTTTAAAACTATTTAATTACTCTCACAGCGTCAGTTATAAGTTGCTTAAGAGATACAACATGAAAAGTTAGAAGCTTAACTTAATTAAAGATAGCAGATGCGATATAAACAATTGTTTTAGTCAATCAATTAATTTCTGCTCTCAGCCGGACTCATAGGTCCTTAATCCAAGATGGACGTTAGCAAGTAGAGTAGTAGTTTTATATGATCGGGCTAGCAATGACGTTAATTTTGTCTATGGATGTTATGTGTAATGAACAATGCGATCGTAAGTACCTACAGGGCATGGGGAAGAAAGCCTTCCGCATAAATAAAAAGCGTTTTATGTTTTTTCCTTTAAAATGAAATGAATTATATAATGTTTTTGTTGTTGTTGTCGTTCTCTCACAAAGCTAATGAATGTGCTCTTAACAGAACTGTGTAGCTATAGCCCTTTATCCGACACAATTTCGATTTAATCAAAAAGAAGTTCTATTGCAATTCGGAATGTCGTGATACAAATGTATGCTGTAGGAAATTATCAGAAAACTATATGCAACCGATAAATATCGACGTGCGTGTTATAAGAGGTACTTCATTTCTATATTGATGTTTTTAAGTAATTCTTAGAGTAAATGAGAGGAGAAGGTTAGCTCTATAAATATTTCGTAAATATCTTTCATAAAAATGAGTAGCGCAATTCATGTCCGTCTGTTCGTGCGTCCGCGTACAAAAGTTACGATTACGAAGTTAACTTTGTTTGTGCTTATTTTAGCAGATTTCTTAGCCGCTTCTGTTCTCTCTGCTATGTACTCTATATGTTAGGTTAGAATTATATCATAAGATATTCATTCACGCTTACCGAGCGTATTTTGCTTGCAACTGTCCCACTTATTGTTTACGAAAAATGGTTGCTTCAATTTTAACATACACTTATAGTCTTTTACATTTTCCGCAGAGTGCGGGTCCTACGACAACCTACCATGCCTAAAAAAATGACCAGAAAAGAATGTCATCGTACATCTAACATCGTAGGTGGCGTAAAAACGCGTCCTTAAGAGTTTCGTTTTATCGCATTAACACACGACAAAAGGAAGAAGCGTTTGCTACACTTTGCACTGGTACTTTAATTAGCAAAACATATGTTTTAATAGCCCTTCACTGTTCCTTTGTGACTGAGTACGTTCATCGTACTATTACTGTATATTTTTGCGTAACACGCTTCTTTCTTTTCATTCTCAAATATTTCCATTACCTGGGTGTCTTTAGGTGAATGGAATTATCTTACTAATACGAATGATGCTTTGACGCAAGGTATTAAAATTAAAAATTTTATACCTCATCCCCAATATTACGCTACTGAAATAATGGCCTACCACAATATTACTTTGGTTGAGTTGTCAAAAGAGGCCATTATTAACGGTTACGTACGCCCTGCTTGTCTATGACTAGTAGATAGTAATGATTACCAAAAATTTCTGGCTGCTGGCTGGAGTTATCCTCCATCTGAACCCTCGTACCATTTACATGCAATGAATTTATATCTCGATTTGATACAACGCATCGTTTGGGGTTGAATTAAAAAAAAAATAATATCGCTTGCACATTGAAATGCATTTTTGGAACTGGGCACACCTGTATATACATGGCTTAATTTATCGACAAAGTTTCTTTGCTTTCGTTGCTTTATACGGTTGACTTTAACTTTTGGGCTTAAGTCAAACTGTAACAGAGGTGAGATTAAGAAAGTTTATTAAGATAAATGAAAACTTACTTTAAAAAGCAAATTGAAGAAAATATTTTCTTTTAAAAAATATGTATTTGTATGTACTTCCGATACAAGAAATCATTAAGAATTTGCTTAGTTACTTAAATGCGTTATGCATTACACACACGATCTAGTTGTTCATTCCTAAAAATTGATGCTGGACTCGATTGCACGACACAAGTGGTGGTCAAGTAGTGATCAAATCTTCTACATGTTTTAGCGGCTCCACTGCCTTCAACGCGAGTAATAAATGCGTATACAAATTAAATCAAAATTCTTATGCAGACATAAAATTTTTTTATACATTTTATATATGAATTTTATATGAATTTGCTTTGTATATAAATATCTTGAACAGGGGAAGCGATCGTTGTCAACAATCGATTTAAGGACACGTACGCAAGTAATCCTCACATGCTCTACTTCACAATGGTTACAACCGAATCTCTAAAGCATTTAAATGAAGAACAATGTGACGCTTGCTGATCGAATTCATAACCGTACTTACTTCACTAAGATCATAACATGCAAGTACATTATAGTTGGGAAAAGTCGTCCACTAGATATCCTACACCGCTTCGTATAGTATAATTATTGACTCATTTTGGTAATAATACACTCTGAGTTGTACATTATTTTCGTGCGAAGGCATACGCTGCATTAAAGCCTACATATTTTAGGATGCCCGACACATTACATGACTTGATCCAAATGTTGAAAACTTAATATATTTCCTAAAAGTGTTATTATTTTTCCGTTGTCGTCATAGAAAAGCAGACTTATAAGGGCTTGTTTTTCCTGATAACCCTTGCATATGCTGGGATTTAAAAAATAGAACTAAGTGATTCAAATTCCCTACTACTAACTTCACTACTAAATTGCTGTTCTGGACCAGTATTCATCATAAAATATTAAAAACAAACCTCTTCCTGCGCGACTTACTATTCATGAGATATGGGGTGGAGTCCAAGAAATAGACTTAATTGGCTCAAATTTGCTTCACTCAATTTTTTAATTAAATTACTATGATGAATAAATTTTCATCGTAAAACATTAACAATTAGGCGTTTTTGGCATACGAGGGCTTACAGTTCCTTAGAATCTATGCCGTCTTCTATGCCGTGTTATCCAAGAAATGGGAAAATTCGGTAAGGTGGGTTTCTTTGTCAATTTGCCGTTGTTATGAATCAATTTTGACCATGAAATGTATTAAATTTCACCTTTTCACCAAAGAAAGAAACAACTTTCGCAGGAACGGTCCTCCGCATTTCATGGTTTCTTTCACAAGTTTATTCGAATCCGAGCATTAAGATATGTAAAACTGGTAAAATTCAATTCGTGAAACTGAATGCACAATGAATTTAATCCCATCTGAGCACAAGTACTCATCAAGACTGTAAAGTTGTGGAACTCGTTACCATTCCTTATCAAAACGACTGTTACCCTGAGCAGATTTAAAGCAGCCATAATGGTCTTTTACAGTCCATAAAACACATCTGCTTCTTGCCCTTTTTTCTTATATCGTACGGTATAATTATGTTATCTATGTCTTTAGCTTTACTGTTATGCATGACAGTTGCTGAAAGAGACTCTACAGTCTGACTGGAAAAATTTGTAGACGAAAAAGGTTCATAGATGGTAATAGTAAATATTGTAAGTATGAACCACGAAAAGAACCACACTGTAGAACTTAGTTGGTGAAAAGAACCACACTGTAGAACTTGATATGTGAAAAAGAAATGTCGGCGTTTCTTCAAGTTTGTCGCAGTTTCTAAATTAATTGAGTTATCATTATTCTTAATTAATAAATTTACAAAAAAAAATAAATATTATTATTAATTGATAAATTAAACTAAGCTAAAGTTAGCTAAAAATGCTTGAATAAGTTTCAGTGATATGACAATTTTTTTATAAATAAAAAGCGTTACGTTTCAGGAATAATTTAACTATATTTAATACAGTATATTTGCATACACATACACATATATTTCAAATATTTTATCCTATTTCGCATATCACGCATGGGTTCTTGTACAAGACGCGTTACCCATTGATTTCATATGGTTGATTACCTAGAATACACTCCTCAGTCATGATCCATAAATTTTTTAATTTCGTCATTATAACTACGTTGGATAAATAAATATTTAAAATAGTAAAACCCATCTTTAATTCACGCAATTTGGGATGCGTTTTAGTTTTTCGGTTTTATACAATGAGGCCTCTGAGGTAAAATCCAGTATATGGCGTTTATGATCGCCGCAGTCGCTGTCCGAAATGAACCAATTTTCGTTGCGTCCATAACTTTATCCAAAGTTAGTTTTCCAACACGCAATTCACGCTTCTTTTGGTAATATTCTACTAGATCCGTTTCGTAAATTTGAAAAATTTCGTTCTTGGGGTTTTGTAAATATCACGTTTCTATACTACAATTATTGTATTCTATGAAAGTTTCGAACAATCTGCCTATAGTAAATTCACCCCTCGTCATAAAGACGTCATTAATTGGACTTTACGTTAAGTATACTAAAGCAAAGTTTAGTTTACTAATTAATGGTAATAATTATTAATGACAATATATATATATATATATATATATATATATATATGTAGTATATACTATTAACATGCCAATGGAACTATAAGTGTTATAGGGCACATTTATGAATAACGGTAGTATATAGATACGGATAATAACTGCCCTGTACAATGTAAAAGCCTCTTTAAACCCCTGCAAGCCAACAATCGGTTAATGCAACGAAGAATGGTCTTGTTTCAAATTCAATGTCATTCAGTTTTAGCAAACAGCATTTCGTCATATAAATATACTGGTTTTCGAAGGCGGGTGAACTTATGAAAAAAGGGTATATTTCTGATTTTAAAGTGCCTTAGTAATCACGTTTCTGAAAGTTAACTTTCGTTCGCAACCAAACAGATAACTGATAAAAGTTTTGGTCGCGAATTTTGTGTTTCTATTTTTATTTTATGTGTGTGTTTATACACTATCACATACGATATTAACATACAATATTTTCATTTTCAATTTACAGTGGTTTTCTTCTATAAACGCAGCTCTAAACAATCCATAGTAACTCAGAACAACCAACACTAACACAAAGCGTGGACAATTTTGCATATGCTTGAGATGACAGTTTTAAGGGAGAGTTTCTCGTGTCTCTTGTGAATACGTATAGCAAAAGAAGACGAAAATCGAAAATGAAACCTAGTTAACACCATAAAGAATCGGTACATTAACTAACGCCATACGTAATTAGTGCTGATTTCTCTTTGGTAAGACTACGCAGGATGAATATACGCGTGAGAGCACGATATATTGAATAGAGCAGTGCGTGTGCACATTAACGCTATAAAAGAAATGCTTATGTGCGCTTCCGCCTACAATTAGCAAAGATAATCGAGAATTGTTTTTCTTTTCTTAAACTAAAGCTTGAACCTTGTACCTAGGAAGAGACACAGTCTTTTTCTTTTATAGTCAAACAGGAAATTTTAAAAATGAGTAGAAGCCATTCATGGATTTAGTTATGATGAGGCGTATGATTTTTTCATCCAACTCTCTGAAAAAGTGAGCCAAAAATGGACATTTTCGAATTTCTAAATTTGCTTCTAAAAAGACTCTTAAAAATACACAAACTTACTCGTGGACAATGTTTACGAAATTCGTTAACTTCTTTGGTCCCCGCTTAGCAAGATGTTTTACTCAAGGGCCGCAAAAACCTGGCAAGTGTTACCCTGAAAGTATTGAGCCCAAATGTGATCTAAGAGACAAAAACTTTTATGGGGGTTTCAGTTTGAAGATGACCGATACAACCTACATTCATTTACCGAAGGATACCGCGTGGGAGGTTGGTGATTGGTGCGGGAATGTCTGCCAGGATTTGCCAGTACGCATGGATGAGCTCTATTATAAGGCGACCGACATGAGAACGCGCAAGTATAAACAAACTTGGGCAACTGTTCCTTCTCTCCGTACCGAAATTTGCAAAGTACATCCCATTTGTCGGGCGTACCCTTTGCCGACAAGGCCTCTAAGAGCGAAAAAACGTAAACCAACTTGTTATCAATATGACGTTAATGCCTTGTAAATTGATGACAAAACCTATTCGCAATATGTGCCCTAAGCATGCGCGAAATTGTCGCGCTGTATATAGAAGATGGAAACCTCCAAGTAAAGGAAAAAAAGAGCCTGCTCCATATCCCTGCTATTCGGAATGCAAGCACTGTGGACTGGTTCCACCGGCAACGGTCGAGTGCAAATGTTTAGATAGACCTGCAATGTGTGAAATAGAGGAGCGAATTCGGAGACAGAAAACTTTCGCCCCTCGTTAAAAGGTAGACATAACGCCTTTCTTCGGAAGGATTGAGTCGGAGATTCAAATATGTGAACGTTACCTCTAAGATAAAGCGTATTGCAGAAGATCTTTATAAGTTGTGCCTGGTTAGCTGGGTTTTGTCATATTGTAAGAGATACAATCTAATTGCATTGAAAAAGTAGCTGCTGCATGTCCAGCATTCATTGAGGAGCATTTAAAAGCAAATATTTGTAAAAAAATGGAATATTTGTAGTGTGGAAAAGAGTTTCGGAAACGTTTCCTAACTGCTTTAAAGGGCTTCAGCCAAATGTCGAAAGAGCAGCATTTAGAAACGGCGTCCAGTGGTTCTGTGCACAGTACACTTATTCCGTCCCACGTCGACAAAGAATATTATTCTTGAGACACGGATAATCAACCCTGCTAGGTATATACGCTTAGCTTGGGCTAATTTTTTGCGGATTTTTGTGGCGGATTTTTGTTGCGGATTTTTACTGCTAATTGTCACAAAGCGATGTAAGAACTATTGCTTCTATATATTTGAAGCAACATTTCTTACACCGAAAAGTGACGTTCGAAACACTTTAAAGCTTCTGCTATTACCTAACTAGTTTGGCCTAAAATATTGTTAACTTAATTTACGATTGTTCGCGCTAATTTGTGATTGTTTAAAACTCTTAAGTGAAAATTCTTAAAAGATTGTTTTTGAAACTGCTGCTAATTTTTTTTTTGGTCAATTCGTTTACCTGATTGTTTACTAAACTATTTTGTGCAGGCCACAATTAAATAAACGCAAACTATATCAAGAAGTTTTTAAATCAGTTTTTATTTGAAATGAACTTTTTTGAGGCATTACCGCTTAAGAACCGCTTTTAAGACATTAGTGTGTAAGATATTCGCATTTTTATTTTCCACTTTTTAGTTCATTTATGTAAAAAAGTTTTCATAATCACACCGTGTAAGGAAGCGACTTATATTTACTCGTACACTTACATGCACTTATATTCATACTCGTAAACCTATTTGAACTTCTTTATATACTCACGCTTATACATATCTATATAGCATACTGACACTTGTATATATATATATACTATACTTAAGCTTGAACATGCTTACATATATCTTACAAATGCTTGTAATATTTACCTACACTTACATATGTTTATATTTTTACTTATATACCTTTTTGAACTTCTTTATATATCCATTCATTCCTTGCTATATAAATCCTATATATTATCTAATGTACATATACTCTCAGGTTCATAATTCACGGGTATTACTAATCTCACATTTTAGGATTATTGATATAAGGAGTCTCTCTACACATTGGCTCATTGCACAATAATGATGTGTGTGCACACATACATACACACAAAGAACGGGTTCGGTATACTTCGTCATGGAAACGATCCTAAATCTCCATATTTGCTGCAGTCCCGCCATATTCATTTGAATTTCCTAACCCTCCCGACATTGATTTTATTGCTATTCGGACGAAAGTTGACAGTAAACAGTTGCATGTAAATTGCTCCTATATTTCTCCAAATGCGGATATCTCTATGTATAAGAAACACGCTACCGAAAAGTCTAAATCTACTGATATAGTCATAGCGTTGAGGGAATTCAATTTGTCACAAATCACTTGGTGTTATAATGATAATTATGGCAATATGGTTCCCGCTTGAACGTCTTACAGAGCTATTTTGTTTTTCGAAGAACTCTTTGTTCGTAATTTACTTCAATGCAACCGTACTGGTAATGGCAAACTACTTGATCTTTGCTTTGTCAATTTCTCGAAAATAGCTGTAAATTGCTGTGCACCTTTTAGTTTACCTAAGTATCCGTATCATCCGGTAATTTGCATTACCTTTCATGACGTCTTTCACACATTGCACTCGATTTCTCTGCTGGGAATATTGAAACCCTGCTGTCATCGTTCAATAATACATTGAATCTAGCTATTTCTACATATGTTCCGCTCAAGCAACGTCGCCCACGAAGAAAGGGCTCGCAATGGTTTAACAGGAGAATTAAATATTTTAAAAATAGGAAAAATAAACTTTTCAAAACATTTATGAAAAACAGGTCTGCTTATGACTATTTCGCCTATCCTGCTGTAAGGCATAGGTTTAATTAGCTCATCCACCAATGTTATTGCAGATATCTTCAGTTGACAAAATACTCATTACATGTTAAGGCTAAATATTTTTTTAAGATCCAAAAGATAAATCTCCATATATCGCTCGAATGTTTCTTTCAATGGCTCTGAGTCCTCTGATAATATTGAAACCTCAATTCTCTTTACTCAATACTTTCGACGAAATTTTTCAACTGCTACTTCCGTATGCCATAACTAACTCGGTTTTGATTTCTAACTTGGTCATTTCAGAAAAGGACGTTTTAAATGTTTTGAGGTCTCTAAAATGCAGTTGTGCGCCTGGTTCTGATGGGATTCCTTTGTGTATACTTAAATCATGCTCTGTCGAGCTATGTCGTGTTATTTCAGTGATTTTTAAGCAGTCCTTGTAAGCAGGTGTTTTACCTTTATAATGGAAGAGTAGTTTCCTTATTCCAATTCTCAAATGTGGAAATAAACATCACTTTGAGAACTATAGAGGCATTGCCAAGTTGAGTGTCTTAAGTACACTGTTTGAGCGAATTATTACTCAGCATTTAGCTTTTGCTATCAAATCTTATATTTCTTCGCTCTACCATGGCTTCCTGAAAGGAAGATCAAATGTTATGAATCTTTTAGAATTTACTTGCCACGTTTTCAAGGCTCCTTCTTGTGGCTCTCACATGGATGTCGTACGTACTGATTTTACTAAAGCGTTTGACTTAGTTAACCGCAACTTATTGATCTTCAAACTCCAGGCCTCTGGCTTCCCTCTGTACTTAGTAAAATCAAATTCCCGTGACGTCTGACGTCTCTTAAGGCAGCCACTTAGGACTCCTTTTATATAATGTATATATTAATGATCTCCCCTCGGTGATCAAATCGATCCAGATCTTAATGTACGCTGGCTATGTTAAACTGTTTTCTTCCTCCTCCTTGGAATCGCAATCGTATCAGCTTCAAATTGACTTAAATGGTGCTCGCTAAATTTTGTGAAATTCATCGATTTAGGCCCCCTGTTCGACCAAAGGTTACCTTTTAATTTGGAAATTGGGCTCTTATTAAGTAAAGCTAGGTTAGCGCTAAGATTCATTAAGAGGTGGTCCAAAGAGTTTGAGTATCCGTACATTACAAAAAGTCTATACATGTGCTTAGTTACACCAATGCTTGAGTATGCTTCTGTTGTGTGGTCTCCTTCCTATAGGTGTTATCTAGATAAAGTATATGAGGAAATGTAAAGAAAACAAACAAAAAAAAGATAAATAAATAAAATTAAATTAAATATCGCGTACAACCAAATAAGAAGGAAAGAAAAAAGGAAAGAAAACGGCATGTACACACCTAGCACATCCATAATCAGTACAGATCCAAGTTGCAAGTAAGCCCTTAAACTATTGCAAACATACAAAAGCTTGGCCACACCACCAATTAGTTTTCGAATAGTAGCTAAATGTTAAGATTGCAAGTTAGTTTAAGTATGGCGTAGGCAAATAGCTATTATTAAGGTTTTAATAGACTTTAATGAGAGATTACGTGATAGACATCACTTAGGTCAGCAATTCTAAACGAATTGAACATTTTCTAATTATATTTATATTCACTAAGTTTAATGAAGATAAGGTATCTAGAGAAGCGGTTAGGGACATTAAAGTTTATTTCTCCAAGTAATGTAGAAAAATTGATACCATTAGTTACCATTAATTAACTTAACTAAGAAGGAAACACCAAGAATAAATCTACGTTTCTCAAGCGACGATAAGGATAATAGAAGCAACATTTTTTCATAAGGAGGCAAAGAGACAAGCGGGTCCCAACCAAATTTCTAATGGCAAACAGCAATAATTGCATTTGAATGGATTCAATTGAATCTACTTAACATCTAAAGAAGGAGACGACACAACAGAGGCGTACTCAATTGTTGGTCTAAGTAAGCACATGCATAGCCATTTTGTAATGTAAGGATCGCTAATCTCTTTGGGCCACTTCTTAATGAAATCTAGCACTGACCTACCTTTACTGGAAGAGAGCTCAATTTCCGAATTAAAACGTAATCTTTGGTCAAATAGAGCTCGTAAATCGATGAACGAATCTTCGTTTTCCAATTTGTGTGAATCAATAAAATACTCACTATTGAATGACTTCTTCTTTGAGAAAGAAAGCTTCTGGCATTTTTTCGATTTAACTTTATAAAATTTAACGAGCATCATGTAACCAATTAACTCCATTTAAGTCTATTTGAAGTTGATACGATTGTGATTCCAAGGAGAAGGAAGAAAATAATTTAACATCGTCAGCGTGCATTAAGATCACCCAGAGGAAACCATCAAGTTAGGAATCGACACCAAGTTATTGATCTGATATGGATAGTTAACAGTTAAATCGGAATTAGCAGCTGAAACATTTCGTCGGAAGTATTGAGCAAAGAGATTTGAGGTTTCAATATTACCAGAGGACTCAGAGCCATTGAAAGAAACATGCAAAGAATATATGGAGATTTATCTTTTGGAGTTGACAAACTTAAAAAAATATCTAGGCTTAACATGCAATGAGGATTTTAACAACTGAAGATATCTGCAATAACATTGGTGGGTGAGGCCATTAAACCTATGCCTTACAGCAGGATAGGCGAAATAGTCATAAGCAGACCTGTTTTTCATAAATGTTTTGAAAAGTTTATTTTTCCTATTTTTAAAATATTTAATTCTCCTGTTAAACCATTGCGAGCCCTTTCTTCGTGGGCGACGTTGCTTGAGCGGAACATATGTAGAAATAGCTAGATTCAATGTATTATTGAACGATGACAGCAGGGTTTCAATATTCCCAGCAGATATATCGAGTGCAGTGTGTGAAAGACGTCATGAAAGGTAATGCAAATTACCGGATGATACGGATACTTAGGTAAACTAAAAGGTGCACAGCAATTTACAGCTATTTTCGAGAAATTGACAAAGCAAAGATCAAGTAATCTGCCGTTACCAGTACGGTTGCATTGAAGTAAATTACGAATAAAGAGTTCTTCGAAAAACAAAATAGCTCTGTCAGATATTCAAGCGAGGATCATATTGCCATAATTATCATTATAACACCAAGTGACTTGTGACAAATTGAATTCTCCCAACTCTATGACTATATCAGTAGATTTAGACTTTTCGGCAGCATGTTTCTTATAAATAGAGATATCCGCATTTGGGAAAATATAGGAGCAATTTATATGCAACTGTTTACTGTCAACTTTCGTCCAAATAGCAATAAAATCAATGTCGGGAGGGTTAGGAAATTCAAATGAATAGGGCGGGACTGCAGCAAATATGGACATTTAGGATCATTTCCATGACGTCGGTCTGAACGGGACTTTTTGGACGGTAGTGCCATTAATCAAGCCTCATCCATATTAGGAGCGATAGAATTCATAGGCAAAGAATTTTGAGTTGGGGAGAAAATAGGGGTAATGAGTACTCTTGCTTGTGTAGCTTATGCGACTGATGTGAATGCTAATGCCCTTTGTAAACACGGGCGAAAACCTTAACAGAATTCGTCAATGGCAGATTCACAAGGGTGTGAAGTTATATTTAAATATAACTAGCAAAGACACACACCAAAATTTCTTTACAGAGCTCTGTTAAGCCCTTAACAGAATTCTATAGAACGAAGTCTCGGAAGGATTTAAGTCAAAATTCAGTTAAAATAAAACTTTTGGAGAATTTTTTTACAAAATATAATAAACAAAGCATGCATTTATGTAAATTAATTAATATTTGAAAAGTCAGTATTTTTACACTATGTCATAAATGAGGTTGATAAAGCGAAAGTTTGCTTAGCTACTGTGGGCAAACCATACCCTGTGAAAAAATGAAACTAGCACAGCATGAGTCCCCTATCAATAGCCTTTCCAACGATGTCCAGGTTATATTCAATTTTGCTCGGAGAATTTTTTTATGGGACTTTGAAAATTGCCATACTTAACAGGCTAACAATTGATAATGTGAAGTTGTCTGCTTCAAATTTGGCAGAACCATTGGAAGTTCTTGCACTCAGGTTGACATTGAGAATGGGATAAATCGGTCGAAGGAAACGGCCACACTACTAGGTAAAGTGAGAACACCTCTGTTTTTTAAGAGGAAAAAATTTATTTTTTTGCTCATTACTTATAAATTATAGCTGATAAATGTAATAGATGCATAATTGTCGGACGTTTCTTTGACGTGCTATTTAATAAATATTTATAATATTTTATAAATTTACGAACGGAAATATCCCTCTGTCGATAATCATACTCATATTCGTTATACCACTCCGAGAGCGGATGGAAAGCAGCGCAGTCATTTCGCGATTTCAACGAACTTTTCCGTGAGGGAATAATCACCGAAAGTTGACGCAGGGAATGGTTTGCCCGTTCCAAATCTGACAACACTAGCTGGGAAGATAAGCCAGAAAGAGGTCGACAACTGCAATGCGTATCATCGTTTCTCGTCTCAAAAAGCTCAAGAGTAGATGGTGACTACGCTCCGGATTAATCATATAAATATTTGATTGTTGGATTTTTATGTTTCCTTTTTCATAAAAAATTGTGTTCAAGAATTCTATGGACGATGCTATAGTACCTGCACAAGAATAGAAAAAATTTCCCACGCATACCCAGTATTAGTGGATCAAAATTTAATTGTTCTTCAATACCTTTATAAGGCGCAGAACAAAGATTTCAAAATCCCATAAATAACATAAATTCTTTTCCAGTTTCAAATTCGGAATGGAACGAAGCATGTCTGCCTGTCTATCTATCCGTCCGCGCAACTGTGTAGTGTATATGGTAAATATTGTCCTGTTCGCAAAAATCGAGACATCGTCCACAAAGTATCAGAAGAATTTGAAAAGGAGCCAAACTTTGCCAAAAAGACACCTGCAACACCCCCACTCGCTTATATAACAAAAACTGTGAATGTTTTGTTTTTGCTTGTTATGCATAAAGTATAACACGTACACAATATAAACTTCCACTTTTATTCTGAAAGTCGCGCCCACCTAATATTATAGAGTATACAAATTTAGTTCTTTCCTTTTTTTAGGGTCATGGTGATGGATATGGTCACGACCGAATATAATTTTCTTACTTGTTCGAATTAACCAGGAAAAGTCACGTTTCCCGCCAGTGGCGTTTTTCTAGCCTTCTTCAAAGATCCTAAAAATATGTTCTGTACACTTGCCGGGATATTGTGGAAAGCTTAAAGACGATAGAAACCCGTACGGTCCTAGTTATGAATACTTACGGAGTACAGCAAGAATTCAAAGTATCTATAGTAGCAGTGAAATTTTTGAATGAAAATCTTCCGCCCGTTTAAAAGCTTTTTAAAACATTCAATATACGAATTTCTTCTTGCACATAGTTTTTGAATATTTTTTCAGCTTTAATTCTAGTTTTTATATAAATTATAAAAATTAAAAGCATTATACAAGTCGTTATATAGATATTTTATGCATCGTCTTAAAATTTCCTTTAATGCGTTTCCAGAAATTAATTCTGCTCCTTGCTATTGTTTCATCTATACATCTATACTCTACAAAAAAAAAAACACAAAGAGCAATGGCGAATATCATATCATATAAATTAATTAAGATGGCGGCAAACATACGTCTTGAAATACAATTTTTCATTTAAAAAAATTAGAAAACGCGCAAAGCAATCTCAGATATCTTTAAAATATATACAATACATTACTTTAGGAAAAATTGAAAATCGTATATCTAGGCGAAGAACTGTACTATTTAGCTGTTTTTTTTTGCTTTTCAATCGACATATGTGTTTCCAGAATAGTTTTCTGCATTAAAATTGTTGCTTTTCATTTTTCTGCACACAATCTGCATGCATAACAGTAAATTGTATGTGTAGTATACAAGTATATACAAGTTGGCGTCGCACATTGTTGTTCTATGCCGTCAAATTCGCAAGAGATGCAAATCAAAGTAGTAAAAAGCAAGTAAAAAAGTAGTAATTAAATGCATTATAGACTCATATTTTATTAAATTTTGTATTTTACACATATTTTCGGCAAATAAAATTATCAAATATAATAATTATTATTCAAGTTGATGTAGCATGAGCTAAGCCCATTATTCACGATGTTCCAATCAAGAAATTAAATGAAATTCATGCAAAATGCGGCGAGATTTTCTTTTCGTCATTTTTCAGATATATTGAAAACAACTCTATGATCTCTCCATTCTCAGCACATGGTACTTTTTTTATAAACCATGTGAAGAATTTTGGAAAAAAACCAGCCAACGGCTTTCTGTGAAATTTCACGTTTACAACAAAGTGGTGCGAATTGCAAAATTCTGAAATTATACAAAAGATAAACAAAAAATTGGTCAAAAATTGCACTTATTGAAATTGCATCAACGTGTTGTTGTGCCGTCAATATGAATATAACACAGGTGTACAATAGATACACATTATGTACAAAATTTGTGCAGAAATTATAAATGGAATATGGAAATTTCGTTTACTTTTTAAAAAATTTACTTAGAGATATTTCACAAAAATTTATTCCATTTCAATGAGACATCTTTCATCTACGCTTATCTGTGAATTTCGTCTTTGGTAACTTTAACTAACGCGCATTCAATCATTCACTCATTCATTTATTTATTTCTTCCTGTATTACATTTTTCATTCATTATTCACTCATTCGTACATTCACTCATTTGTCCATTCATTTATTTATTCGCGCATTCACTATATTAAATTAAAAAAGAAAAGCAGTTTCAATGAAAACACAAATCTATATAAAAAATATGTCATTTGTCGGCAAAATACTTGCAAAATGGTTGTATGTTAATGCTAATAATTTATTAAAAAACTTTGAACGTTTCATATCTTTAGAAATAAATACTTTGAGGTAACCAAATTTGCGAACTTTTGAATGTTGTTTCCGAATAATTTTTTTTCAAGAAGTTGCTAGCAACTAGAGACACCAACAAGACTTCCAGGGAAACTTTAAATTTTGTAATTTGTCCCTTGTAAGCGGACGTATGGAGCGACTTGACCATTCCATCATGACCAACTATTATTGATTTCAATAAGACATTTGTACGTATGCAAATCCTTCCTATTTTTCGGTTTGAGCGTTCAATCTCTCACTTCTCTGTCATAATTTGCTGTATGTAACAAACCACGGTGCGTAACCTGCATTCTAGGCCGATGGCAATTAACGAACTTATCATTCTTCTAGTTGTTTTTCAAAGCGAATTCAATTGACTTTGGCGACGGGTATCGGTTGCTTAAACGAAAGTATGAGATTACACTTACTCCTGGAATTCGAGTGTTTGTATATCATATTTATTTTTTGTAATTGGCTACAATTTTAGGCTCCAACTTGGGTGATAATATGTTAAAATAACGATTTGCTGCCCATGCAATGATTAATAAACAGAAATAAAAAATCTGCCGTCTGTTCGCTAAATAAATGCTCATTTATAAATTGTTTATGCTGTGAATCATTTGGCCACAATACCCGCAGCAAAGACTCTCCGCAAAGAAAGCAAGAGGAAAAATTAAAAAAATCATGGCTATAAAACACATCTATCTCCGTGAATATAAACAAAAATACATTAAAAAGCCTTTCGAATACGTAGACAATTCAAAATATGAGGAAAATTTTCCAGCTATTGAAAATTCTTCTGCTCCTGAAAATTTAGGAATTTGGGTGTTGCCGAACAAAAATCTATTTAACTCAACAATCCAAAAAGCCTACAAATTCCCCCGAACCAAAAACCTTTGGTAATGAGCGTAAATCCACGGAAGTCAAGGGACTTCTTAATAAAATTTATTAAGGCTTTCACAGCTTTTAACCAAGCAGACGAACTGATAAATACAGTTGAAAAAATGTCCGCATTCAACTCCACGTACGATATGTTTCAACAGTCTGTGTCTAATTCAAGGTTATATCTTTCATGTCATAAAAATTGATCATTCTGCAGTGCAATACCAAGGATTTCAGACGCACACCATTTCGCCTTATATAGCAATAGCATCGCACCCACTATCCTGATCCAATACTTCAAAGATGAAATCGAAAGACGTAGTGGTTGCCTAGACGGCTATAGAAATATGTTTCTGGCTGGAGATTTTAACTCAAGAGCTCTTTGCTACGATTTCAAAAAATAATGGAACAGCATTGTAAACCGTATTACCTTCAGTTGTTCGAATACGTTCACACCAACCTTTTTATACTCCGATGGTAGTCAGAGGATTGGAAGGTTTTTAGAGCTGACGTTTTTAAACTCAACTCAATTAACCCGTCAATGGAATATCATGAAACATGTCCATCTAAGTAAGAGGCGGCACCCTCCCATAATCTTTGAAAATGATGATAATGTAGTCATAAAACGTTATTTTTTCGCTTATGAAATGTAAACTTAGACCCTGAAAATTCTTTAATTCAAAACACACTTCAAAAAATTAAAAATATTTAAAAAAATTTATAAATAACAAACATTTCTCTACGAAACCCTGGTGAAATGCTTCGCTTTTCTCGCAAAAATTTTTGAGATATGCTAATTTCAACTTTAACTTTTTCAAAGAGGTATAAATAGAATAGACAGCGGCAATAAAAAAGCAAAAGAAAAGCATAGGGCTCTTGTGCTTAAGGAAGTAGGCACAAATGGAGATTTGAGATCTTTCTAAAAATCCTTAAATGGTCATCGTTAGACTAACAGAACACATTTCACAATTTTTGAATTTGCAATGAAGCCAGCAATAAATTATAACTAGACTTGCTTAAAAACAATTCGTCGACGTCAATTCATATCGCCAGTCCTTCCTTACAACTCTCAGAAGAAGGTTCTTTCTGAATGAACTAATGGCGGTTCTGCAAGGAAAAAATAATTTTGTCGCGGGATGCGATAGCATTAAATACGACATGACCAAAGTTCCCTTTGGTCCAATTTTGTCTGCATTGTTATATGCAATGCTATAAATAAATGTTGGACTAAGAACCGCATTCCATATGAATCTCCCCGTAAAAGATCGTTTCGATTCCAAGAATCTTGATGAGTTGGCTAATTTCAGATCTATATTTCTCACCTCGGTTCATATGAAGATCACAAATTCCACGGTAAGGCAAAGATCCAGGGTTTTCCTGATATATATCAACCAACATTCGCATAAATGGTGTAATTTTCACAATGTCAAGAGACACCAACAAAGTCTATGACTGTGTGAGCCTGAGTAACTTAGGCAAAATTATGAGGGGCTTTGAAAGACCCCTTCATTTGAGGAAATGGATTTTAAATTTGTTCTCAGCTCGCATCTTAGTTGTGGGATCATACACGGTTACCGTGCAAGGGGGATTCCCACAGGGCAGCTGCCTTGATCCCATTCTCTTCAATCTAGTTACAGCCAAGTTGTATTTACCTCAGAATGACAAATACATATTTTCTGATATGTTAATGACGTTCTATTAGTTTCTGCTGGAAGAAGTATTAAGGCAGCAATTGAGAACCTTGCTTCCTAAACCTAACTTCCTTTCTAAAGATTATTCTGACTTCAACGTTAATTTCAACCCAAGCAAACCGAACGCAAAGGGTGCCAGGAAGATCATCAGCATATCTGTCAATAGAGCACCTGTTAACTAAAATATTTCCTTTAAGTTCCCCCGTTGCATCATTAACGCATGTCTAACGGTCTAAGAACACTAGTCTGAAGTTCTTAATGATTGTGAATCTCGTCAAATTGATGACTTACCTTCAGGTGGGGCTCTCTCCAAAGAAAACACTTACAATTTACGAATCATTTGTCCGCTGAAAAATAGAACATTCCATCTCCACCACTTCCAAACGTTGGGATTATGTTGCCAAAAGGATACAAATTTTTCATAATAAACTGTGGTGGACATATCTCTCCCCCACGTCCATGGTTTCCATTCTAAGGGCCTTATCTAGTGAACTATCGATCTTAGGAAGGGATCTAGTTCTAACGCCGAATGAAACTCTGAAAGTAAAAATTATCAGACCGTCGCTGTTCCGGATGATAGCCTCTGGAAAATGCAGAGTCTTCACTGATACACAAGTTGCTATCAAAAATTCTTTCGCATTTTCGACAAAGTCATCTCTATCCCATTCTGCAGCTCTGTACAAAGCAAATGCGAAATAGGTCTCCACCTTTTCACGTTAATAGTCTATACAAAAAACAAAAAATTCCACACTTGAGTCTTCGAGTAGCATGTCGGGAAAGACGCCGATTATACAAATACAAAACAATGATTTCACAACTTTTACCATTGACGACTCAGTTGATCAAGGAGTGCCAGATTACGCGATAGCTACTTGGCAAATTCAAAATTTTAGAAGAACTTTCTTCAACTCTTACACCGTCACTTAATATTGCCAAAGATGTCAAAAAATGCGTGTATTTTCTGGCAACATATCGGCGCTGCCCCTAATTGAAAGAAAAGTGAACGTATTTGAAATCCATTATATGCTAACAGGCCGGTCATTGTGGCTTTCCTCTGAATGAAAAAGTTGATCTTTATGCGCGTAAAGCTCGGTTTGATGGCGAGATTCTCCCAATCACACACAACCACAAAGACGCTTTCCGTCTCATTGGTAATATCACGATACTTGTCATGGAAAGATAAGTACCGTTAAATAGTAAGATCAAAAGAAGGTCGTCTCTTCTACAACATCCACTCATGACCTTTAATTATCTTTCTAATGCCAACTTTATCGCATGGGAAATTAAGGTGCTTAGCAGACTCATGTCCAATCATAAATGTGGGAAAGTGATTAGAAGGGCATCATCTGATACATGTGATGAGCGCCACACAAAAAAACTGGGTGAGCACCTCATGTTTACGTTTGAAACTTTCAACAACACTAGGCGTGCGTTTGAGATTTTGAATATCTCTAACAGCCTATACGAACTCTTTCGTGCTCGCAACAAAACCGCTGGATTTTCTTTCGAAGTCTACAAAATTATAAATAACCTTTTGGACTTGCGTAGTCGTAATTTTTCAAGATCTGATCAGTCCTTAAATGAATAATTCCTATACAGCAATAGTTTGATATCAATCTTCTAGATTAAACGCGAGAATGGGCTGTGCTGAATGGAGTACTGCAACATGTATAACTCCTACTCAAGAGAGACCATGATCATCGAATCATCACCAAATCAACAACAATCATTACGTAAAAGCTAAGCCTTATAATCCTTACTGCTGTTATCAAGTTTTAAAGTAAAAGACACCATCGTGAAGGATAGTGGGCATGTTTTGTGAAAATGTTCGCGACGCCCTGAAGGAAACTTCATAGAAGTATTTTTGATCAGCTCCAAATTTTGAATCGGTTTAAGCATATCCGTCCATCCGTCTGTATAATGTCTGTTGTAAACACTCTCCTGCCCGCAAAATAAAGCTATCGACTCAAATTTGGTAGAAATATTGGAAATTCGCGCACGCAGGATGGAATTGGAAATGGGCTAAAACGATTGAAGGGCACGTCTACAGTGACACGTAAACTGCCCAAACTTCCTTATTCCAAAGGGAATAAAATATTGTTTTTTTTTGCTCATTACTCATAAACTGCAGCGGAAAATCTATTCGTAGAAAAGAGGGAAAAACCTGTCACGCCTACCCAATATTATAGTATAAAAATTTAATTTTTTTGATACTTTTATAGCGCGCAGAGGCAATCTTCAAAATCCCCATAAAATATATAAATCCTTGACCAATACCAAATTTGGAATGCACCTAAGAATGCCCACATGACTTTCGGACTGTCCTTAAAGTAAAACTTAGAGAAGTTTAGTATTCAAGATGTCATACCCCTTCATTCTTTATTGGTCTTAGTATAGATATAAAATCACCTGTTGACATGGCAATCAGCAAATTTCCAATAGTAATATCACATAGCAATCAAAAACTTCCTAACACTCGCAGTTTTTAGTTTTGCAAGATTAATTTCCAACGATCTATGAGGAAAGTCAAAATCTATCGCTCATCGAATTTACACTGCGAATTTTGAAAGATATATAAATGTGGTCAAGTTAGTTTCGGTAACACCACGAGCGGTTTGATATCGAGCGAATGTGAGGCCCTATTAACATTTCATGGGTCATTAACTACTTTGGCAACGGCCCGTGTAAAATGTTTAGTTATTGGTATTCTACTCAATTGTCTTCATATATCTTATATAAAGAATTTTCTCCATTATCTAAACATTTACATGAATGAATGTGTAATTAATTGGTTGCGGCATTTGGAAGGTCTCATCCTTTGCTTTACAATTGATTTGGCCATGTCTGTCCTCCGTGTGTCTGTGTGGTGTTTGTTGTTGACACTGTGCTGGTCGCAAAATGGAAGATATCAACTTCAAATTTGGTAGAAACGTTGGTAGCCTTTGCGCGCCAGTTGGTATTGAAAATGGGCCAAATTGTTTAGAGCAGAAACTCGCAGTGAAGCAGAAATTGAACGCAACTCAGTTTTTCCTAACAAAAATTTGTGGGTTTCTGCTCGTTATTCAGAAATTATAAAAGTTACTAATCTGAAGTTTTCCACACTTACTTTGCGAAACACTCTACTCTTCACGTGCAAAAATGAAAAAATCGCCAATACCCACACAAAGTTACAAGCGATCGCATTATTTTTCGAACATTTTTAAATGAATGCAATCGTAGGTTTACTACCCGGGCTTTGTCTTAACAAGATCCAAACTAAAGTAACACAACGTTTTTTCCGGGCCCATTTCAGCGGCCATAGTACATCATTTAAATGAACCTTTCTTATCTTCGACGCATTCATACATAAAACGGACTTCCCCTTGTTGAGGAGTACGTAATATATTACTTAATATGGAATCTACTATTACATGGACGAAAATTACATATTACGAAATAAAAAAGCAAGAAAAAATTTAAAAAAAAACATTGAAGAAAATTTAACTTTCTTGTATTATTTGTTAAATACAGATTTAAAAAAAAAAAAAAAAACGTTAAACTTTGTTGAGTGTACTCTGTTGTGTAATTTGTTTAGTGCTTTCCAGTAATTATTAAATTTTGACTTTAACATTGAGTGATAAGTAAACTGTTTCATATAATTTATTTATTTATTGATTAGATATCCAAAAAGATCAGTATTTTTAATTTAATTTGGAAATTAATTTGCTTTATTGTAAAATTTAGAGACACGAAATTTTTACCCCCCTTCCAGTTACTATTTCGATATGCGTTGTTGATGGCTCAACTTCCAAATCACCTTAAAATCGAGTCTTAATTAATATGCAAATTTCTTCGAGTCTGAATGGCTCTGCTGAATTTGGCAACTATTTGGCAATTAAATGAGCGAGTCTGAATGGCTCTACTGAATTTGGGAAAAATGGGAAAATGCGTCTGAATTAAATGAGCGAGTCTGAATTGCTATACTGAATTTGGTACCAATGAGAAAATATATAAAATTAAATGAGCGAGTGAAAAAAAAAAATATTGAAGAATAAAAATATTATTTCCCTTGACAAGTGTAAGCAAAAGTCTCTTCAAGAGGAATCACAAATTGCACATTTGCCATCGCATTTTTCACGAAGAGATGCTTACTTTAAATGCTTTGTGATGTAGAAAATTTCCTTACCTCGATTCGACCACATCACTTTGATGGTTTACTATTCTACTTTCATTCCAAAAGTTAAAGAAAATTTCGAAGTTTTCTTCTTAAAAACAATGCTTACGAAACTGGTAAATTTTTTTGGCTTCCACTTTACAAGGTCATTTACATTCTTTTAAAAACGGCCCGGCAGGTTCTGGTGAAATTATTGAACCCAGATGCAACCCAGAAGATAAAGACCTTTGTAAAAAACATAAAATGAAGATTGCGGAGAAATTCTTTGTTCACATACCGAAAAATTCCGCATGGGATTTTCCTGAATGTTGTGGTAATATCTGTCATGGTATGGCGGTGCGCATGGATGAACTGTACTATAAGGTGGATGACAAGAAAATGGGCAAGTGTACTCAAACGTGGGCAAGGGCGCCCACTCTCCGTACAGAGAGTGCAAAAATTTATCTTTCACTTTGCCGGGAACTCCATATACCAAGAAGGCCTCTGAGGCCATAATAACTGCAATCGGCTTGCCGTATTACACGTTATGATATCAAAGGATTGCTACCATATAGGATAATGCCAAAACCACTTTGTAACATGCCTTGTAAGGAAAAAGCGGATTGTCGTCATGTATATAGGAAGTGTAAATGTCCAGCTAAATGGGCGAAGGAGCGCACTCCTTATCCATCTTATTCGGAGTGCAAGCCTTGCGGACGTGATCCGTACAGGAAGATCGAGTTTAGATAGAGCTGCCATGTGTGTAGCGTGACAACGGTTCCGCAGCCGGAGGCCCAGGTTTACACCTAAGGAAGCGGACATACAAGTCTTTCCCAGGAAAAATCGGGACCGAGTATAAGATATGCGAATGATACAAAGTGAAAATAGGTTGCTCTTTGCAACTTATATTCGATCAATTCATAAACTGATTATATGGAGTCAGAGGGCCGCCCGATCCTTGGAGTGCAAGCGCGTTGACGCGTATTCATCGATGTCCATCAAATGGAAATGTTGGGATGGAAGACGACAAATGTGCAGTGTGGTAAGATTCTCTGACACATTTTTCTATATACTTAAAAAAACTCTACCCAGCTTTGTTAAATTAGCATCAAGAGAGAGAGTAGCTTTGAGAAGCTCTATATATTTTACGCAGCCAATTACACCGAATTTCATACTCGGTGACATTTATAACCAACGTCGCTGCTCATGTAATAGTGATCGCGCTTGCGCAAAGAATTTTTGGGTTCCTTTCATTACTAACATCAAAGCGAAGTAAAAATTTTTACTTTGATATATTTGAATCGTTCGGTTTTTACATCGGTAACAGTCGCCGAAAATGTGCCCGCGCAAAAGTTTCTACCATTGCTTGGACGCAAGCGTAACCTAAAATAATATAAATACAATCGTATTGAAATTTGATAACTTTGTTTGTTATTGCTTGGAACTCGTAAAATAAATATTACGGTAAAACTCTTTAGAAAACTGCTATAGAAAATTCGTACAATATTTTCGGTCCAGTATTGATTACTTATTGATTTTTACACTCCTTATACTTTTCGAAGTTCTTACGCTCAAACAGTTCTTACACTTTTTTTCAATTCGTACATTTGTCGACTTATTACATTATCATATCGTTTTGCATGTATAACATACAAATATGTATGTATGTGTACACGTATGCAGAAATGGTGATCGTTTCTTTTAAATTTTAAGGTTATTTGCACTAACGTACATTCTTTATATATTATGTGATTTGCAGCTTTGGTTGTACCCTATATTATTTTGTAAGACATGAATAACAAGCGGTAAAGAGCATTAATTTCAAAGATGAAAAGTTTTAAAAATTTGAAAAAGGTTTATTAGAGAGTAATAAATGGTAATTTCCAAATTATGGATCAATTAATCGACAAAAACGTTCTCGATGGTGTCATAAAATTTAAGCATATTATAAAGATTAACAAATAATTATAATTTACGAATTTGTGGTTTAGATTTACGTTGATTTCATCATTTTTGATTTTAAAACCATATGTTTTTGTTTACATTTTCCTGTAAAACAATGTGGTAGTGCCGTTGCCCAACGTGTTTACCACTGAAAGTTTTCAACCCGAAAACGAAAATAATGCCTCATTGCGTCAGGGGCGGCTCCCTTAGCGTTTCTTCTTTTAGTCCCTGTTGTTTCAGTGACCTCAGCGCACTTAACTCTATTTAATATTCGGATTATGTTTAATTCGCATTTCCGTTTTTCTCTTTATGTGGGATTTAATACAATGACGCGTTAGGCCTTCAACACAACAATGCGTTAAAGTGCTTTTTATGTTAAAATGTCTCAAGTGATAGCACAATAAGCCGCGCTACCATATTATTTTATATAAGGAAGTCGCCGTAAGTATAAACAAAAGCATATGTTTTAAGAAGCAAAACTAAGGAATTTAACATAAATATTAACAAGATAGTTACGAAAAACAGCCGTAAGAAAATTAACGTAAATCAAATTAAATTATTAATCAAACGTAATTTTAAAGGAAGAACCATGGCGGACTTTACTGACGCAGTAAAACATAGCAAAAGGATGACTTGAAAATTGAACATAAACCGCCTTTATTGGTTATTTTTACTCCTTATAAAATAAAAATTTCAAATCGTATAACGAACAAAAGTTCTGTATTAATACAAGAAGACATATATTAGACACATAGTTGCTAAATTTAAAGTAAATTGTCTCTATCTCTATGTTTTTTTTCATTTTTTGTTTATTTGTGTTGACATACACGCAAACCATACAGTATGCCAATTCCTACAAAGCCTCGTTGAAAGTAGAAAAGCTTGAGAGCACATCCCCAAATTATAAAATAACGCACCATTGTTTTAAGTGCTTAGGTGGCTGACAGGATGAGGCATCATTCTCGTTTTCGGAAAACATATGGTTTTAGAACCAAAACTAAAGAAGCTAACGCAAACGTGAACAACAAATTCGTGAAATATAACAATAAGGAATTAAAGGGAAGGTAAACACCGATGTTTATTGGTAAGCAATAAAAAAGATTGATTAGATATATGCAGATATATATACTAGAGATATTTTTGATTCATAGTTTTTAAACTACCATTTAACACAGACTAATAAAACAATTATATGAATACATTTCAACCCTAAAATAAATGGTTTTTATTACTTGTTCTTCATCTGTTTCACATAATACATGGCATAAAGCAAAATTGTAATTCACTTTATATAAAGAAAATGTACTTTAATCTAAGATAAACATAAATTAGGTAAATAAGTTCTAAATTTAAAAAAAAATTGATTTACTTTCTCTTGGGTGTTGTTTTCTATTTGTTTTCTTTGTATATATACATATAAACCATATGATTTGCCAAATCCCGTAAAGTTTTGTAAAAAGTCGGTAATGTCGAAGTCTCAACTCGAAAATAGAATTAACGCCCATTGTGTCAGCTGTCTCAGATTGAGCTTAAAATGGTGACCTATTTTTTTTGGGTCTTCAGAATTTTCGAGATAAAAAATATTAAAAAAATTAACCAAAAGACATTGGGTAAGATCACTTTTTAAAACACGTGTTGTTGATGGGTTTGAAAAATTTCAAGAAACTAAGGATCGCGGCAGTTTTGATTTGTTATACGAATTTTTCGAAGATCATCGAATTTCGAGTCGATTGCCCATTTCAGCTAAATGTAGGCTTTTTCTTATACTCAAGTATTCATATTCAAGTATTTCTAAATGGGGAATAGATTTAAATTCATTCTAATGAATCCTAATTGTTTAGCTATTTAGCGCATGGTGTTAGTGCACAAAATCTCTTACCTTCATTTAAAATAGACTTTCCATCTGTGCAAAAAATCATTTATGAAACATGTGAACTCATACTTAGCACCTGCATGCATCGTCCTGTCCAACGAACTTGGATGGTAGAATATAGTTCAGAATTTCAATAATATGTGGAGCTTACCTCCTTGCATTCGTATAATTGATGGTAAACGTTGCTGTTGTCCTTGACTTCTAACCAATTCTATCAAGAATGTCTCAAAGCATTTAAATCTATTGGCTTGTACTTTAATTATAAACTCATTCAATATGAAATTATGCCAATTCATAGTGTATACTGAGGACCGTACACCATTTCTCTTCTTCAAATTAGAAACAGTGCATGTCGCGGTTAAATTGTTGTTAGGTATCGGTAAATGTGACGTGAAAATTTTGCAGAGTATTGGACTTAGAACACCTCCCTGGGGTAAATCACTTTCAATTTTTCTTTCAATCTTATATTTCGTTTGTTTATTTGCTCACTTTTCTTCTTCTTCTTTGCATTATTTTGTTATACGTACACTGAAGATGCCCTAATGAACGAGAAACATAACTCGATACTGAAGCAACTGATTACCGCCAACCGGGAAAGCAATCGTATTATTTTTGCGTTTCGCAGCTTAGGAGAGCTTGATAACGAGGATCGCAAACCGCGCCCTTTTGAAAGAAAATTACTGGACTGTACTTTGACACATTAGCTGTAATGCTCTGGTCGCGAGAAACTAGGCACACATATTGCGGGCAGCGACGAAGACCATTTTGAATATCACTAATCTATTCTTTCGTATTTTTGAACATACAAACGTTGGCAGTTGCACCCATCAGCTCAATACAAAAACAATTCCTTCATCATTTTTACTTTTATTCATTTATTGAGCTGTACTATATTTGACTGAGACTCGAGATTTTAGTTCGAAACTATTCGAAACTCCGCCGAGCTATCTCTCGCTAAATCTCTGTAACTCGTTAAATAACGAACTATAACTATAACGAACGAACAAGACTAATATAGAGTCTTGTTTGCACAACTCAGTACGATGTCGCCTACAATGTGCTGGTTTCTTTCTCTATGATCTTCTAAATACGTTTTGGTTCGTATCCTCTAAAAATTGCAATCCCACTACGGACCGTCGCTGTGTATATCCTTAAATGTAACAATTCTCAGAAACATTTAATGTCCTAGGTTGATTTTCGTGCCATATCTTGGTTGGTTCCAGGCGGATCATTAATTGGCAAAAATGTTATATAAATAGAAAAAGATGCATCGCACTTTTTTAAAGAAAGTGGACAATAATCGTGGTATTTTTGTAGACCTTACCTTTTCCAGATCCTTTTTGGACTGAATAATTTCAAATTATCAGTTATCAGTTGTTTGCTTTTGTGCTGATAGCGGATCTATACTTATATGTAATTCTTGATGCCGTCATTTAAGGTCGTTATATAATATTCGCTAAGTATGCGCGTGATAACTTCTAGTCCTATTTTATCTTGTGTTAGAAGGCGTTATCCGCCAAACCGTGTGATGACTGTATGATCATCAAGATTATGAATGGTTTCAAATACATCTCATATATGGGCGGTGATATCGTTTACTTGCGAGACTTCGCGTTGATTAGGTTGAAAAGCCGCTTTTTCACACATTTGGAGCTCCTGCGATTACTGCCCGTACTCCACAATATTTCATTGTGACGTCCACCATCTAAAGGGCTGTCAATATATGTACGCCTGTTTTGCTCTGTTCCATTATTATCTTTAACAACTTTCGTATAAGCTACTGATCGAGCATAATTTATTATATGCTTGTCTCCATCGCTGCGAAGGCGCGGCAATCATGGATCAATGGAGCAATTAAGGTAATTAATAAGTTAATAAAATGATTTTATTTTCGACTTAAATTAAATTTTACTTGTTTGCTTCGGGAATCGAATTTGCCAACTATCGATTGCGCTAATAATAGGTCCCCTTGAACTTTGTTGACGTATTAGGTCCTTGGTCAGAAGCTTTGCATATTCACAAATGATTGCTAATAACAGGCAATGAGTCGTTTATTTGAGACCTACAGCTGTTATTAGCAATTCATGAGGCCCGTACTCGAAGTTAAAGCAGACAAAGGTCGTAGAAAACTACAGGATACTTTGAAATCGGGTCTCTTAGTAACGAGGAACGTTTTTTTGTTGCCTTGTCCGGACATAATGACCTTAGAGCTTTTATCTTATCCACATATGGCGCAAAAGCAGCAACTTTAGTTTATCGGTTTAAAAGCGTTTTAATTCCCTTCCGCTGAAACAAAGAAGGTATTGCCAAATGAAAGGGGTTGGCTTTTTTTTACGGAATTTTTAAATACCTGGGCGTGAATATCTCAATTTAAAGACCATTGATATATGTAGGCATATACATGTACACGCGCGTATGTATGTTTGCACATACATATATACATATATACATACATATATATATATATACATATATATATCATATATAAGTATATATATATATATATATATATATATATATATATGTCTATTTATCTATATATATATATCATATGATCGATATAGATGATGTAGACAATATGTATATATATATATGCAAGTTCATACGATTATATATATATATGAATATACATGCCACTTATCTGCTATGAATATATATATGTATCTATACATGTATATAGGCAGCATATTTTGATATACCAATCATTCATCCTCTTTCAGACAAGTCTGCGTTAATGTTACTTAAAAGCTACTTTCTTAAAACTTTCTTCTTTACTTATCGCGGAGTTTTATAGGGTGGGGCTAAGAAAAGACGTTTTCGAAACTCATCCCAAATCTCACACATCGAAGGTGTTCTAGGATCAGCATTGAAGCACTGCTTTGAGCCAGCTCCCACCTTACAGATTTGCTGGCACTCTGAAAAGGATGGATATGGAGCAGGCTCTTTCTTGCACTCACTAAGTGAATGGTATTTATGGCATTTTGGGGGATTACGTGGCGGATCACAGCCGTGTTTGTAGGCCCTGAAACAGCATAGCTCTTTCTGTTTTGGATGCGCTGGATAAAGACCTTTACATGGCATTAACCATTTGTATTTATTTGACATTTTGCAAGCCAATAGGCATATTTGTTTTCCCATCCCCTTTTTCCTGGGTAGTTCTTCCTTTTTTCTTCTGGGCACCGCTTTTGTCGGATAGTCATCGGAGCGCATTTTTATTTCTACTGTATTGAGCGGAGGGCAAGATATCCAGGTTTGTGGATAGTTGCGACTTTTGTCACTCGATTTGTAGCAGATCTCATCCATGCGCAATGGCAAACCCGAGCATGTTGAAGCGCAACAATCAGGGTGTTTCCACATACCAGTTTGCTTTGGAGTGGAACGATGGCATTTTGTTGGGCGAATATATCTTTCGTTCGTCCCTTTTTTCATGGTGCTTTCAGCACAAACCTCTGGATAGTTTGGGTCACATTTCGGCTCAATAACCTTTGCGCAACCAGAGGGCTTGAACCACTCTCTGCCCGATACATACCTTACCGTCTCTTTTAGAAATGCGTTCGCTGCAACTGGTAAACGGAGACGAACATAATTAGCATATTTCGTAAACATTATTCACTGATAAATTTATTAAATTCTAGGATTTTCTAAGATTTTTTTCTTAAAAAGGAAATTTTTGAATTTTTGCACTTTTAAAATGGAAAAAGAGAGAAATCTGGGGAGAGATAATGTAAGATTTTGTGCATGGTCGCGAAAATAGGTTGCCTAAAATTTCAAGTTACCAATTTTTGTAAGTAAACATATTTTATATTAAAATTTTGACAAAGTTGACAAAGCACTTGACGAGTGCAAACTTAATAGTAATACTGACTTGATAGTTATCTTCCTCTCGGATCGCCGATGCGCAATAGGCACAAATCTGTACAGGTATTTTTTGTCCACTAATCATATTTCGAAACCCATAGCGTTGGAATTTTACCATAAAGTCTGCGAAACTTGCCTTAAATTAGACCACCATAAAAGAAAGGCGGGCGGAATAATTTTCTGTCTTGACTCTAAAATTGCTTGAAAATTTAGTAGAAACTTGTTTATGAGCTTAGGCTTCTGGCGGCTTTCGCTGAACACAAGTCTAAAATTACAATTTAAAATCTGATAAGGACTTTTCTATGTAAATTGCGTACCAACACAATTCAACATCTTGGGTGGCTTTTAATAAGCGCACATAGTTTAATAGACTAATGTGTATATTTACAACTTATTGACAACTTGCATAATTTGAGCAATAAAAGGCTGTCAGTCTTGCAAAATAAATACGGTCGTATAAGATCTGATAGAAAAGGCATTTCATTTGAAAAATTAAAAATTAAATAAAATACTCCTTAATATGGACATGGCGCGGCTGATTTTTTCTATTTTCAAATCCAAAGTTTTTGTCATGTAGGCGTGTGGGTGGTGTAGGCGCCTCCACCCAAACTCTTGTGCATATTTATAGGCGATATCTTAATTTTCGCTAGTGGGGTAATGTTTGCCATAGACACCACACATCTGTGCAAACGGACGGATGGACAAATGAAAAGAGGGACGTATTCAGTTGCATTCCAAATTTGAAGAATTTACAGAGTTTTTGAAGCTTGTTCCTACGGTAGCCGTGGTCAACTTTTTCCATTCCATCAGATACTACAGCATCACTCATAGAATATTCATTCAAATTTTTTACATTTAGCTGCGCCCTTGAAAAACAGAGCTGTTTTCAGTTCATGTGACACTATGTGTGTGCTCTTCGATCCATTTGGTTCACTTTCAATACTAGCCTGCGTGCGAGAACTTCCAATGTTTTCGCCAAATTTGAAGTCAATAGCTTCATTTTTGCGGCCAGGAGGATTTTCACAAGAGACATTACCCAAGCGGGCAGACAACCACACGGACAGACGAACATGCTTAAATTTATGCAGAATTTGATGCTGATCAGAGATATACATACTTTGTGGGGTCTCTGAAGCTTCCGTCCGGGCGTTGCAACAGTTTTGACAAAATTAATGCACCCCTATTAGTGAAACAAGTATTCAAAGTTGTTATTGTCGATAGATCCACTTATCAAAATAGTTGACATTGAATAAATTTTGAGAGTAACGAATAACGCAGGAAGTAGGAACAGGCGAAATGTTAGACTTCGCAGTTTTTAAATTGGCTGTAGTTTTCATTCAATAACGAGCGGCTGATTCATTTTACAGTAAAAATGACGCTCCAATTTCTACGCTTTTTTATGTTAGATACTTTTTTGGGCCTTTTATTTTGTTTGGTTTTAAAGAAGCTACTTTTAGAAGTCATGGTTTTAAATAATTTTTCTTCGTAAACAGCTTAACAGCTTCACTTGTCGTCTTACGTGCCATGCGTTTCACGCATCTAAAGTTTTACCGTTAAGTCACATTTTGTTATTTCATAGTTTAAGATTAAAATGTAAAAAAAAAAGAATTATAACGGTTACCTAAAGTGGTTGTCCGAATCTTTTAAAAAATTAAATTTTCAAATTAATGTTGAAAGTAATTTTTAGAGGAACAAGAACACTATTTGTTTACTCTATCGGTAATGGTTCTTTGATTGATTTCTCTGGAACTGTTCAGTCCTTGGAGCATCATTTCATTGACCATGTGTATATGTAGCGAAAGATCTTTCGATCCAGTTTGGAATGTTTCATCTGTAAGTAAATTAACAGGGAAACCGCTTACTTTACATTTCTTTCTCTCCTTTAGACTTATATTAAATAGCGATGCCGGGAATAATTGCGTACAATGTTTGTAGACATTCAACGTTGACTTTTTCAAGTATCTATTTAAAATCGGCATAAAAATTTCGGAATGAGACAGTTAGGCTTGTCATTATATATTTTTGTAATACGAAATAAGTATTTCAGGTTTGTACCTACTTGCACTTGATAGATAGAGAATATTATTATGGTTCCTTTATGGATAATATGCGGCCGCCTATCAAAAGATACCATAGGAATAGGATGGTTGAATCTTGGGCAATCTTATCATGTGAGAGAGAATAAAATCTTCGAATTCAGTTTTGCTCGGGCATGTAAGTGGATGAGCTTGGAGATTTCAGACAGTGCAATCAAGATGAATGTCTGACTGGATGTTGATGTTTGGATACACATCTCTAAATCATTGGCGGCTATACTGGAGATTTACAAATCTACCGTTGTTACAGTTACCTCTTGAAGTGCATTGCAATGGTCTCAGAGGCTTAGTTTCCATTGATTGACGTCTGGCTCTCGCTAAGTGGATGGACAGAATTTGTATTAATTTTCGCGAGATTCAATAGTTCCTTGTTTGAGGTTTCGGGGAGAGCATTCATGCTCTTCAGAGCCTGAGAGCAAAATTAGTTTACTAGCGTCGCAGACAATGGATATGAAGAGAAATGTGTCTTCGTAGGGACACTTCTTTTTATTGTGTATTCTTTTGTTGTGGAAGAAATGGAAATTATTGAATTGACGGCACATTGAAAAACCGCAAATATTACTAAGATGCCGTAATATAGAACGATTCAAAACATCTCATAGAATGTTGTTTTTAAAAGTCTCTGTACGAATAACTTTACGAAGCGAAGTAGCGTATGTATTTAATCGAGAAAAAAACCTGCTAAAAAGCACCAGAAAATAAGATTTTCGGAAATACTCTTTTTTAAAACTTACATTTTTTATTTAGAATTTTTTTTAAAATTATATTCTTCGGATAAAAATTCTCTATATGCACTACCATTTTGCGTTGAAACAACAAATGTTCGTTAACAAGCCGCGGAAACTATCTATTATGGTAGGATGTTTTTTTGCTTAGCATGAGCCACTTCATTCTTCTTTGTGGGCAAGCCAATTTGGGTATGTCCTCCTTACTCCTTTTCCTCGTCTGCTGTAGTGCTCCGTAACTGCCCTTACGCGGGTACATTTCCTTATTGCGTCGTCTGGCATGCTGTATAACTTCTCGGCAATTGCTAGGGCGGTACGACAACCTTTCTGTCAATTGGCGCGCAGAGACCCATGTTTGCTGGCATTTGCGTATTATCTCCCGTGGCTTATGGTAGAGTGCATCCGTACGCTCCAATATGTTTGCGTTGACATCATCAGTGTAATCATTCTTTGGTCGAAAGTGAAATGGCATTGTGATTTTAGGGTAATATTTTTGGGAAATATTCCTTAGAGCGATTTTCAAAAATGATCTTTGCACAGATGTCGTGCGAGCGACGACATATTTAAAAGCGTTCCAACACATTGTTCGTTATATAATTTTAGTTATTTTAAAATTTCCAAAAGTAAATTTTGACTTTTTTTTTTTAAATAAAAAATGACCTCAAATTAATTTTAAAGTTGCTCCGTATGAATTCGAAGGAGAATTGACTGAAATTTCAAAATGCTAGTAACAAGAAATTTCTTTTTCTACATTTTTATGGAAAATTCACAAAGTAGTCTTTGAGTGTAAGTTCCGATACGAAAAAAAAAGAGCACAAAATTTTCTCAGTTTGCAACGAATATTTCTACCTGTACCCGTCGTCGGTTTTGAAACTAGAAAAACTTGTGATAGGCTTTTCGTCCCTATTCAGCTCAAAACATATTTGAAGGCGTATACGTGTTAAACCAGAATAAAGCATCATACATGTAAGATTAATTAGGTGCAAGTGCAAGTAGAAGGATTAACAGCTTTTCGTACGGCGCTTCCCTAACACTAGAACGGGTTAACGGAAAAGAAACATAGTACGGAGCTAAAAATGTACAACATTTTGTTTCCCGGTACGGCAGGAAGCAATCAAGATACGCACTGCAAGACAATCAAGATTGTCTTCTGCCGTAACGGGAAATGCTCATCACATTGCAGATGCTAGAAGCTGAATAAACACTAGTGACGTGAAGAACATGCACGTAAGAACATCAAAGGTCCCCGTGTTTTTCTTTGGCTTCTCTTCACACTTGCATTTTTCCTTTCTCTATACATTTACAATTTCTTTGGTATTGGTATAAATCTCCGTTCCACCCTCCCTCTCCCTACCCTCTATCCATCTTACTTTATGGTGATTATCCGAACAGTTTAAAAAAACGCATTGAATACAAAAAACCTCCAAAACACATGTTTCAATGCAAGCTCTTTCAAAATCATTCAATCACTCGGTTGAAGCAGACCTTTTTAATTTTTATTCAAACAAAAAACAATTGAAATTTTGTGACAGATGTTAGGCATTAAATCGCTTTTACGCATTGCATCAATTCCTTAAGTCTCATCGGTTGTTGCGGGCGAGCCAATCGGTGTCTGTTTTCGAAAAAACTCATCCTAGAAACTATATCGTCATCTACGATGTCTCTACAACTTTTCGGAGAGTACACATCTTCTTCTCCTATTGGGTTTGAGACTTCAGTTGCCAGGCGTTGTTTGATTTCCTTTAGTGGGATTGAAGAAACCCACGTTTTTTGATATTTGCGAGTTTTCATGTCGGTTGCTTTGTAGTAGTGTTGATCCAAACGCTGTGAAAAGGAGGGGTCTTCGTAGCGATTTTTTTGTGGTCGATATCGGAAGGGCGTCGGTGCCTCCCCACATGTAGAATCAACAGCAATATATTTAAACGAAATGTTCCTTAGCGCCTTCTTTAGAATAGATTTTTGCGCAAGCGAAATGCGGAAGCCAGCAAATTTAGCAGATCTTCTAAACATGGTTAGTTATATAATTTGTGTAATCTTTAGATTTTATCAAAGAAAAATTTTTATCTTCTTTTTTTTTAATTTTTATATCAAAATGTATTTATATAAAAAGCTTCTCCTTAGGAAGTCGAAATAGAAGTGATTGATATTTCAAATCACTGGTAACTGAAAACTCATTGTTGTACATTTTTATGCAAACGCCCAAAGTAGTTTGCCTACTGGAAAGTAAAAAGAAAACAAAAAAATATTTTTAGCTTAGGTCGAACTTTCTTAATACAATAAAAGCAAACAATGAGTGCTCAAACAATAAAGATCTTTAACATGTTATGGGACTATATCGGCCATGCAAGCATGAAAAAGAAATGGAATGGAAAATGTGTTATATAATAAGTGGAATAGTACTAGGTAAACTTAGCGAGAAATAAGAGAATTCAGTATTTCAGTAGATCGCAGTGTACCAAAATCTTGCACCCCGCATTTTGCCTGAGGCTCAAGAACGAACAAACAGCTAGCTGTTTGTAAGAGGAAAGAAAAGCGTGGACGGCTTTAGTGTGTTGCCTGCCGTACTTTCCCCTGTTAAAGGAGAAATAGAAAGTGTTAACAACTCCCAGCATGTCGCTTCCTTTACTTTCCCGAGATAAATGAACACGGCGGACAACGTTTACTAGATATAGCAAAGAGGTGAACTAACGGTGAGGTGCGCTGTTGTTCCAGTCTCGAAGACCGATGATATTATTACGTTGTTGCGATCTCCGCAATTTGCAATATGGCACCTAAGAAAACGAGAATTAAAACGAATCGGACCCGAGCGACCTGAAAATCAGAACGACTACGACAATTTACAAATGCCAAGGAACTGGCATCGTGTAACTGCCCCGTGTTTAATGTTGTATGGTGTAGTTGAAACTTCAAATGTCTCTCGACCAACCGCTTGGGATGGAAAGTGACTTTTTTTTTAAATTTCAAATCAAAGTATTGCTAGCTAATGTTGCTACACAAATTCAATGAGTTCTGCAAAATATTCCAAACGATAAATAAAAATGATTTGTTTCAAAACATATATTTCATTATAAATTTTCTCGAAACTATTTGATCATTTGGCTTAAGCAAACATTCTTACAAAGCACAATCAATTTCTAGTCAAATAACGAAGCATGTAATTAATGTTATGAAAAATTGTTGTTGGAAGTTAAATCGCTTGTTTACGCAACATCAACTCTTTCAGCTTCCTAGTTTGTTGTGGGTAAGCCTTTCGAGGTTTCTCTTCGTCGATTCCACGCTTAGAAAATTTGGCCTCGTCCACCACTTCTCTACAGCTCTTGGGAGAGTATACGTTGGCTCCTTTTAGCGCATGTGAGACATCTTCACTGGGTGTGCATTCTTCGACTACATTCACCCATGTTTGTTGGTACTTGCGTGCTTTCATGTCGCTCGCCTTATAGTGGCGCTCATCCATACGCACTGAGATTTCTTCGGCGCCTTGATCGCGGTCGCGGATTTTTTGCGGTCGAAAATGATACGGTGCCTGTGCCTCGTTACAAGTACGTTCACTGAGTTTAGCATTATATTTATGAGACAAGTTCCTCGTTGTGTCCTTTAGGATAATTCTCTGGGCAAATGAGAAGTGGGGGTCGACCAATTTAGCAGGTATTCTAAACATTGCTCGTTATATAATTTGTATGAATTTTAGATATGTTCGAAAGAAAAATTTTTTTTTTTTTTTTTCTAGTAAAATATATTTCTAAAGTCTCTCCGTATGAAGTCGAAATGAAATTGATTGAAATTTCAAACTTTTAGTAGCTGAAAAATTTCTTTTGATGTGATTTTTTTACGTTCACAAAGTAGCTTGTGGTTGCAAAGTGCAAATAAGAAAATTATATCTGGCTGTGACCGAATCTTTTGCGCCTACCAGCTATCCTAAAAACGAGAAAAAGAAGGAAAAGCTTAATTTTCATACGCCACAATATTGGATGAGAGCTGCCGAGATTTTCTATTTTTGTAAAACAAAGTTGAAAATTTATATAGCTTACGAGCTACGAGGCAAAAATATGGAAAGCACAGATGTTCTCAGTTTTTATTGTATTGTGGGCGTGTTCTTTGACTGGTTTGAGCCATTTTCACATTCTTTTGCGAGTTTGCACGCGATATCTACATGTTTACGACCTGAAGCATATTTGCCACAGATACTATACAGTAGGGCAGACGGACAGACAAACAGATGGTGTGCGTTGGTGCCATCCAAATTTGACGCTGTTGAAAAATGTAAACTCTTTATAAGGTTTTTGAGGCTTGCTTCCGGGCGTTACAAGTTTTGATCAAAAAGTGAAAACACATTATAACATTGGGCAGGCGTGGCCAATTTTTTTCCACAATTCTTTTCCACAGCAACTTCCATAGAAAATATGTTCGAATTTGTATCAGCTATATTTGGGTTATCAGCTGTAGTCTGTGAGTAATGAGCTAAAAATCCATGTTTTTTTTCTTTTGGAAAACAGGAGGTACTTTCAGTTTATATAGCAGTGTAGGGGTTTCTTTCAACCGATTTGGCCCACTTTCAACACCAGTCTGAAAGCAAGAACTTTCATCTTTACGCCAAATTTCAAATCAATAGCTTAGTTTTTGCGGTCAGAAGATTGTTTACGATAGACATTACACAAACAACAAGAAGACAGATGGAAACGAAAACGTACTGATTGCAATTGGCAAACGTTTTGAAAATAAATATATCTCTCTTCGTTCAATGATGGGTATTGCCGCCAGCAACGAGTGCTGAAAACTAGAAAGTCTGTATTACATTGGGGAAATGTTCTCTCCTATTTCGTTTTTTTAATTCCTCTTTTCTTTCTTTAATTGAATTTAATTTCATTTCACAACAACTATTTAAAGGTTGGGACGAACGTAGTGGCACCAAGAAGACGAAAGCTCTGTTTTAGTGCAATACACGGTACAGGTATATTATACATTGTTACACATAACTGATCTAACCTAATCTACCTGTCATAATTTCGTTACCGAATTGTTACTCATCCAGAAGCTACATTGCGTTATAACACAATGTATTGAGCTGTTAGGAGGTCAAACACAAACACCAACAATGAAAACCTCGAAATTGCTGTTAAATTAAAGGACACAATGACGTGGTAAGTAAGTAAGTGATTTACATAATACAAACTAATCTAAAGCAGCTTCTGCTCACGAATGTAGAAAGCCTCCCTTAAACTGCGGGTCTACAGCGGCTAGCATTCTGGAGGCGGAACCTATCTGTGCTCAGGTAGTATTTTACGTTTGGATTTTAGGAATAGAAGTTCAGTGTCTTGAAAAATGGGTATCTCATGATAAAAATTCAAGTTTCCAATATTTCAACAAAGTTGCATCAAGTATATTTTGAGAAGACTGCCATTTGTGATTGTTGAAGACCTATCTCGGATGTTTATTAACGATGGCTTGAAGTTTCTTTTTCGAGAGATAATCAACGTTATCACTTACATTAGCTCCATATGATATCAGCGGATATACAAATTTTTAATTAGTCTTAGCTTTGTTTTCATAGAAATCAAGGACAACAATAGCCAAAGTTTTCCTAAAATATTATATATTCTCATTAATGTGAAGCCGACATGATCTTCAACTGCTAGTCTGGAGTTTACTTTGAATAAAAGATTTATCGCTACATTGATAAACTATATTTCCACTCCAGCTACAAGGGGCACATGATAAGGAATTAATATCAGATTTGCAGAAGTTATCAGGCTTCGATAAAGCTTCCGTGTCAATTGAATTTAACTTAAAATTATTTAGCCTAGAACCATGTGCAATCCCATCTAAGTCTCTTTTGATCCGCTAAATTCTTTGACAATTTGAATGTTGGCGGGAAGTTATGAAGATGCTAAACAACATCGGTCCTAATGTGAGCTTTGCTCCGCCTGTTGCATGTCCGAGAAGAAGTCCGAGGAGCAGCTCCCTACTTTAACACGCTGGAGTCGGTTTTCTAAACGAGATTTTATAAGCCTTATCGCCGTATGGCTAAATCAAAGAAACACTGTCGCTTTCCTAATAATGAGCTTTGTTTCAACGTATCGAACGCCTTGAGAAATCCAATCACTCTTAATATAACTTTTTCATATGCAATGCCCATACGCATTGTATTGACTGGCCCCCCTATTATTGCAGTTTCCTCTGCAAATTCTATCCCATACCGAGTTTTCAGGTCGTATGGGATGCTAAGTCTGACCGGAAGCTTTCTTATGCTTCTTTCATTACTTATTTTCTCTTTTATATCCAGTACCACGAGTGTCAGGAGCCCCCGAAGCAATCTTCAAGCTTCGGCCTGTCAGCGGGAACGGACCATTACGGGAGTTTCGTGGTGGCTGTGGTTGGACCAAATCGCGGGAAGAGCCTCGGCTCGGATATGGGGTTGCGTAGCAACCGGGGGTCTGACCCAAAGAAAGACAGAGGCTTTAGATAGTGCCTCGCCCTCCCCAGGGGGGGGGGGGGTGGATACGCCCATATACGTATCTCCACTGGAACTCGAGGTTTTTCCTCGGGGCGCTGAGTGTGCGTTTCCACACTCCGTGTGCCATCGGGCACCGTGGGGTTTGGCCTTCACGGCAGGTACCCACGTAAAGCACCTAGAGACATAATTTTTTCATACTACCTTTTTCATACTGCGCACATATGTCCTGATGAACTTTAAGAACTGCTATGAATAGACTTATAATGTGACTGATGAATACATAGGAGATATTTGAATTGCACACGTGCTTCAGTTTGATCAGATGGAAGCCGTTCAAAAATTCTGCATACAGCAGACAAAATATTAATGAGACGAAAATCTTCTTTTCGAAAAGAATGACCCCTGGCCAGTGGATTGATCTTTTAGACATACGTTATTTAAAATCTCATAAGTACGGATAATGAAACTGCAATATGTAATAATATTGCTTGATTAAATATATTACACTTCTTAAATTAATTGAATTCTATAGCTGAGCGATTGTTCATATGGCAAATATAATAATATTATTATTAAAGGAAATAGTGTGACAACAAATAATAATTCATGTTACAAGGTGGATCGACTTTTCCGGATTGTAATGAGTTCGGTAGAATTTTACCACACACCAACTCATAAGGACAGTAACCACGTAGGGAAGACGATATTATAACCATCCATCCTAGCCAAATCCAAGTTGCGAGTGAAACTTGGCAACTGATAAAAGTGAAAAATGTTCAATTTTCGAATCATACGAAAATAGCAGCCAATTGGAAGCCAATTCAGATACAACCTAGGCAAAGTGAACGTGTGTAGGAAGATTGATCTGATTGATCTAAACAGGTTGAAAAGCTCATAATTATTTCTGCATTGACTAAGCTTTGTGAAACTAAAGTTTCTAGAAAGTCTCACCAAGTGATGTCGGCGAATATAGAGTACCATTTATTAAGATAATTAGGGAGGAAATACTAAGAATAAGTCGGTGTATGGAAGCTACTCTCCGAACACAAAGTGAATGCATCTGTTTTCCAAGAAGGGTTCTTTGAGATAATATTTGAGATAACACCACTTTGTTGAACTGCGGCGGGCAAGTGCTTCGAAGGGCGGGTCTCCTAATCTCCATCCATATTCGCAGCAAAAATAGCAAGACGAGATCCAAGCATTGAAATATTGGCTACGGTTGTATTGATGTAAATTACGATTAAATAATTTATTGAAAAACGCAGCTGGTTGATCAGACGTTGAAGCGTGAATATCGATGTAACGTCAAGTAAGTAAGCTCAAGTCTCCATAAACTGTGATTTTATTTGTGGATTTTGCGTTTCAGTCACGTCACAAATATTATTATTATTATTATTATTATTATTATAATTTTAGACTAATGAAGTAAATTCTTAGACTAAACAAAAAAGACATTGAGCACTAGCAACACAGGCTATCGGCTCTAATTTATAAAATTACATTAGATATTGAGCCTAGTAGTTATAATAAAGTAATATATTGAATTAATATTCTGTTCTGAAGCTGATTTTAGAAAGTCCAAAGGGTTA